>CAMOHE010033686.1:1924-59657 GCA_946598075.1 Artocarpus hirsutus | reverse complement strand
TATGGCTGCCATGAGTTCTTGGAGAGGAAGAAGAAAAAATGTTGTGATGAGCATGCATTAAATGCTTGCTTTGCCTTTTTGATTACTCATGGTAATCCATGAGTATACCCTAGGTGTCATCATGTCATTGGGCCACATTTCTAGCTTTGGTGGCCCAATCAAATTCAATTGGGTGTTCACTTTGTGGGGCCCAAAATTTACACAGTGTAATTTTTAGTCATGCAGTATTTTTCTTATACTACAGTGGTCAAATCAGTGTATTTTCTATCCTTAGACTGTATAAAAATATTTAACTTACTTTTCGTTTAATTTTGGAGGCCAATCATAACATTTTTCATATTTACGTTTTTACTTAGCAGTATTCTTATACTGCTCTGGCCTTCTTTCTACCCCAGGTTAGGGTTCGGACAACCTCTGTATCCTAGTTGTATTCTAGTCATTCATTCTTTTATACCACAATTTTACAATTAATTGTGATATAAAATTCATTTTATGGGTATTATTTACACATTTTTGAGTAATTCAACTCATAAAATTTGTATTTTACCATACCCAACATTGCATCACATTTGCCATAAAATATGCAATCAATGTTGTTTATTCATACTTTATTGTAATTTTGTACAAAATTACAACTTTTACAAGAATCACATTTTTAAAAGTAAATTCATTAATTAAACCCAATTAAATATTAGGTTTTATTAATGAAATTTTCTCGGTCATTACAATAAGCAAGTTTGATGCCTAAAGACAGTGACCATATTCAAAAGTACAAATTAAGAAACATAATCATTCACTACAACAAGAAACATTAACTACAATGAAGTGATAAACAAAGTCAAGAGTCCATAAAGATTAAAGCTTATTCACTGGGTTCAAAAATAATAGAATACTACAAATGAAATGATGAACAAAGTCAAGTGTTCTTTTTCTTTTTAGGGCCTTTCTCTACTAACTTACTTGATTTGAATTTTAATCACTTTACAAAATAATAGAAAAATTTTCAGTTTCCAATATGTCAAGAGGCAGTTGAGCCCATGCTTGGAGTGTTGGATCATTCAATCATCTCTAAAGTAAGAACAAAATCAAATAAATGATAAGTTTTAAAGAATAAGTAGAATTGTAATGAACTTAAAAATTATGCAATTACATATCTCAAGATTCTTAGAAGTCTCAAAAACTTCCAGGTTTTGATAGTTTTAGGTTTTTTTTTAAAAAATATATAGGTTGGCGGGTTAATGTTGAACCCACCCTCAAAAACTTAAAACCAAACCCCCCCACTTGAATATATTAGTGGGCGGGTGGGTTGTTAACATAAACCCACTTTTTTCGAGATGGGTGGGCGCGGGTGCGGACGGTTGGCGGGTACAGGCGATTGGCGGGTGCGGGGCAGTTTTTGTACAGCCCTAATGAGAGCTTTGTTCTCCCGTGATTTCCTCCTACAGCCCACGACTTCCTATAGTCAACT
Source organism: Artocarpus hirsutus (assembly GCA_946598075.1). Classification (NCBI taxonomy): domain Eukaryota; kingdom Viridiplantae; phylum Streptophyta; class Magnoliopsida; order Rosales; family Moraceae; genus Artocarpus; species Artocarpus hirsutus. The sequence goes on along the minus strand of CAMOHE010033686.1, from coordinate 58,189 downwards.
ATAGGATAGATGTGAACAGAGCAAATAGGCCTAATAATTGATGCCATTACTTTACCTTATTTTTATCTCTTGAAAAACACTCTCATCGTATTTTTCTCTCCTTCATTTTCTCTCACAACTGAGACAAAACTCACATACACACAAACAACTTCATATCATGCACTTTGATCAAGCCCTTTCCATCTTCAAATCTCCTCCTTAAGCTTCTACAAGCCATACCTAATCTTTTCCGAAGCCAAAAGCAAATTCTTCAAACCATAAATCAACAAGTTTTAGGGTGAGATTGCTATAATCATTTTCAAAGTCGAAATGGTGATTTAGTCACGTCCCGAGGTCAGTTTTTCTATCTATTTTCATGCAAAAGTTTCTTTGTGATATCATGATATAAGTAGGTTGGATTTTGTGTGGCTTTAAGTTTGGTTATGTTTACAAAATAATTTTTGATGTGAAAGTAATTTTTAAACCGAAAATCCATATTATGAGATTTTTCGAGAAAAATAAAAAAGATGTTTTTAGAAAATTCTTTTTGGGTATTATACTCATATATATATATATTATACTCATATATATATATATATATATATATATATATATATCAAACTGGGCTCATAATAATTTCGGTTCAAAAACTCTATTTTTGATTTTCTAGACAATTCATACTAAATATTGTTTCTTGTGATTCTTAAACCATATTCAAATTTGCTGATTTATTTCACAATGTTTCAAGATGTGTTTAATCTCAAAATTTTTCACGAATGTTCATTTATATGTTTAGTTATTGTTTGCAAAATTTGGCTTCTATGCAAGTGCTATAATTTTAGATAAAAATTGTGGAATACGCAATGTTCGGTTTTCTTTGCCACTTTTCAACAACGTTTTGCGTATTATAAAATATGGTAAAATAATTGTAGTGATCTAAAAACCATGAAATTAAATTTGTTTACATAAACAGATATCTAGTATTTTGTATTAAAATTTTAATGCCCTTAGAAGTTTGTTTTAGTTTATAAAATTTGTTGATTATTGACCGCCCGAGGTATATTTCAAGAAATAATTTTGTTTTGTGACTTCTAAAATGTGAAAAATATACTTATATTTGCTCAAATGTGATGAAATAAAATCTAAAGATATATTTGGATGTCTAATATATTGTGTTTAAATTTCAAAGTCATTTGAATTTTATGTAATTTTATAAAATTCATTGATTGACTATTGCTAGAGATAGTATCGTGAATCTGCCCAAATTGGAAATTTTATGTATATGTGTTGTTTTGTGATTATCATGATATAATTAAACAATGTTATTTAATCATTGTAAAGGCGATTCATATGACTAATGATAAATTATAAATATTAGGAATTATAGCATACCATCGCTCTGTGAAGAGCCCGACCTTTTTCACGCTTGCTATTTTGGGATGATTAGTAAGTAAAGTGCTCACATGTAACATATAATAGTATTGTATTTTTTTTTTTTGGGTATTTTGGATATTTTGATATATGGTTTGTACTTTACATATTTCCAATGATTAAGGGTATTAAGAAATGAATTATATATGTGATTATCTTGAAAATGCAAAATATCGTTATTATGAAAATTTATTTGAATTCATGAAACAAAATATTTACTTTCTTAAGTTATTGACAACAACTTAATTTCAGTTTTTTCATTAATTTGTGAGTTATTCACTTATGTACTTGGGTCTTCTAGCAGTTCCTTTCTAGTCGCACAAGTTGATTTTAGGAAGAATGAGAGAATTGGGCCATTATTAATTGGGAATAAAAAAAAATAGACCAAAATTTAATAGTATTTAGTAAATAGCCTATTTAGATTAAAACAAATTTATTTTTGTATAGAATGATATAGAGAGAAACTAGAAGGAGTACACAAATAAGAAAAAACAAAGATGAAAAGAAAGAGGAGAAGAAAAAGAAGAAAAAAAGAGGTAAAATTAGAAATTTAAGTTTTTAAAAAGAGAAAGTGATTTTAAAAATGCTATGTACTTGAATATTTTTAAAAGTGTATTATTTATTACAAGTGTATTATTTATTTACTTAAGCATTAAAATTGTGTTATTTTGTGCAAATTTCCTTGATTTTATTTCTCCTTTTACCTTTCAGTACCCCAAAAAAAAAACAAAAAAGCAAAAGTAATTTTGTGAAAGACATTGAACGTTGAAGGTACGTTGTTGGAGGAAAATATGATCGAACGACAATTCGATAAATATTTTGATTATTTTCACCAAGTGTCCTCAAATATATCTATGATGTCTCTTTTCAGCCTTTGATATTCCCTTTAAGTAGCAGGCATAGCTTTTCTCAAAAAAAAAGAAAAAAAGAAAAAAAAAAAGCCTGAGACCTCAACGTATGTAGTTTTGACCTATAAAACCTAAGTCATCTTCTTCCAAACACTTAGCAAAAATGTTCCACTCTCGCACGTACGAACTATGTACCTGAATGTAAAATTAAGTACTCATGATCGTTTTGATCAAAATTGAAAGCTTAACCACATGAAAAAGTCGTGCCAATTTAGAACTTTAAGCACATCAAGAAGCCGGTGTATGTGTGAAATATCTTACAAGCATAAAAAAAATAATCAAATAGCGTCACCTAGATAGACTGACGTCCTAGATTTTGCCAATTGCCACGTGCTGATAAAGTCACGGGCCCAATCCCTCATTTGGAAATCATGGATTTAATTCACATGCACAATCGTCACTTTTGTCTTTTCCTGTGAAACTATAAAAAATCGAGATTCTCTCCTCTCTCACTTTCATTAATATTGTTGTCTATTACTTGATTTTCATTTCATTTTCAGATTTCCCATACCAAAAGTAATACATATATATTTAGGACAATATACCTAGTTTGTCATTACTTGATCTTCATTTCATTTTCAGATCTCCTATACCAAAAGTGAAGATGGGAGCAATGTAAATAGGTACTATATATATTTAGGACAATATATTTAGTTTGTCACACAATACAAGTCATTTCCATAGTCTCAAATTAGAAAAAAGTATGGCAATTGTTGGCGCCCTTATCTTGGCCTTGACAATTTATGTGATCACTGGAACCCTGATGTTTGATAACAACAGGGTTTCTGCTGACCAAGATTGTGATAACGTAGACATTTCGGCTCTAGACTTCCGATGCTCCAGATTCTTTCATAAATTACTCCCGAAAGTTCCTCCGTCGCCGGAATGTTGCTCGGTGGCCAAATCTATCGTCGTTACCTGCGCTTGCAAGTTTGTTACTAAGGAAGTAGAAGATGAAATCGACATGGAGAAGGCTATATGTTTTCAGAACTTGTGGACTCAATGTTCCCAAAGGAATGCAACGTGGATGTAAGTGTTTTTATCTCAACTTCATTTTTATTTTAGAAAATAAGTTTTTATCTTTCATTATTTTGTATTTAACGAAACACCACATTAATACCATGTTATTTAGAAAATATTCAAAAACTATTTTGTGTTTTTTAAAAATATAACTATAGTAATAAAATTTCTCACTTATCCTTTTAATAATAAAGCTCAAATTATTTTTGAAATAATTAAAAAAGAATAGGAGTAATAAATTAAAAAAATGAAGAACCCACAAATATGGCTTCTTTTTTTTTTTAGTTTTTTTTTTCAAATCTTTTGTGCAACCTTGGGCAAGATGTAGTATTTAATTAACTACCTCCTATAATCGTTCCTTTCGAGGATAATTATTCTGATTAGTTAAACCAAAATATACATGTAGGATGAAGGGATCAAGGTTAATTGATCCAAAAAAAAATTAATTTCGATCTTTTAGTTCATTATTATACTAACTATGTTTAACGCTATATATATATATATATATATATATATATATATATATATATATTACTGCAGGTTATAAGGTTCCAAATGCGCGGAAAGAGATTACTGCATTAGAGGTCTTGCCTTTTTATTTACCATTATCTTCATCGAGATGTAACGCTTGTATGGATAAGATAAATGTTTGAATGATCTTCAAATATATGCACTACTTTGTTGTTGCTTTTTTTAAACGCGTTTCAAAAATATGATGTGTTTTACTGAAAAAAGGAATAAAAATAAATACTTTGCTTTGATACTTCTGTCCAAAGATCTTATAGCTACTAACATAAATTAACAAGATGAATTATTTAACTGATCATCTTTTAAACCTAAATAACTTTCCAAACAACGTTTGCACGCGAATTTATAAAAAGACAAATTATTGGTTGCTTCTTAGCACAAACTGAAGCGTAATTTTAATTTATTCAGGATAATTTTCAAAGAGACATGAAAAGAATTTGACCACTCAAATCATTGGCTAACGGTTGCTTGGGCAATCTAATAAAATAATCATTGGCGATCTACCGTACTATGTCATATTTTTAATACAATATACTGGCTATTTTGAGTAATCTGGTTGATTACTACAAATAATCTACCATGTTGATTCTTGAGATCAAAAAATATTACTTGACATCTGCGTTGTTAGGTCACTAAGGTAAGCTGTTAGATTAATACCACTACATCACATAATGATGATTTTGTACCTTTCAATAATTAGATAATGAAAGGTTGGAACTGAGACATGAGAGGAGCAATCTTACATGGGGTTTGCACGAACCAATATTTGCATCCAACATTACACCCACATCCGGAGTTCCATTTTAACAGCAAAACCATTTTAAGATGTTAAGCAATAAACCGAGGAAGGCGATATCACAAACCATTTTAAGATGTTAAATTATACATAGAGGAAAACAAGATCACAAACCAGACTTCTTGAATCTGATTCACTAACTTTTGTTTAGAAAGCTTATATGTATATGTAAAGCCATTACTTTTGAATCTAATTTTCTGATGATTGTATCATATAAATTTAAGAAGGAATATCGAGGCAAATCCTTGGTTTTGATAGCTTTTTTCTTTTAAATAAATGACCATAATTTTGCTAAATTAATGAAATGATTGCTCTAATTAATTGCAAATTCAAATGTTAAAAATTGTCTTCAATGTTATCAGTAACCCACAAAAATTAATGTTAAGAAATTGCATATCAATGATACCTTGGTGATTATTTGTAGTATATCAGTGACAAACTCTAGTATATTGGTAATAACACTGTAGTAAATTGTTTGGGGCTCTTGCGTGGCAAGCCTTCACATATGAAGGGTGTAGACTTCTTGGCCTCCCTTCATTGAGCAGGAGCTTAGTCTGTTAGGAGCTGAGATGATAGCACATCGGGTGATGGGAGCTGATGAGTCTGTAGCAGTCTTTCTTGCATTTGGAGAGGTCCGAGTGTGCTTGTATGCTCACTTTATGGAAGTCCCAGTTGGTATATGGCTAAATCTGAGTAACCTTGAGGACAGTCTAGTCTAAGGGCAAAACCTATTGCGATCTCGTATCTGTCAAAAATGAAAACTCCTCCAAAGGGTGTCTCCAAGCATGCTAGTGATGTGGGAGAGGAATGCTAACGGTTATGGAGAATTTTCCTATCTCTTTAGTGGTGAGAGCAAGCCAGTTGGGTTGGACGAGGTGTTTGAGTGAAATAATGAAGGCTATTGGTCCCTCGAGTAAGATAGTCGCTAGAGAGAATGAGTATTACCTTAAATGGTTAGGGTAGTTTAATCTTCTTTGTTTATAGGTAGAGTTGTACATGGACTTGGTTAATCCGATGAACCAACCGAACCCCAAAAATGCAACCCAATTGATTTTTTTTTTTTATTTTCTGTTTATTCGAGTCCAGGCCTGATTGTTTAGGCCAGATGGTGGGTTAGGCTCTTTTGAACTCGTGTAACCCAACCCGCCCATCTCTAACATTTATAACTTAACACACACACACACACACACACACACACACACACACACACACACACACACACACACACACACACACACACACACACTCACTCACTCTTAGGAAAAAAAAACCCTTTACGATTTCACTTTTTTTACCTTACCCCAGTACCCTAAAGGGCGTTTGGTATGCAGTAATCTTGAGGATGAGAATGAGAATCTGCAAGATTCTTACGTTTGGTCTAAGAATTATGATTTTTGGATCCCTAAGAAATTTAATCCCATGGAATTCACTTTATCCCATTTTAGGGTAATTTAAACCTCATCTAATATTGTGATATTTATATTTCGAAGAATCTCAAGACCATGAGAATTTCTCATTTTCTTCCATGATGATAATGATAAATAAATAATATAAAATAATATAAAAACTATTAAAAATTTATAATATTATTAGAAATTAACATTATTATTTAATGTTGAAATTAATATAAATAATAATATATTATAAAGAATTATATTTTTATTATTATTTATATTCATATTTGTATTCATATCCATATATTATATATTATTTATCATAAAAAAATATATTATATATTATACACACACACATATATAAATATATAATATTTTAGCATAATTATATTATTATTAACATAATAATTTGATAATAAGGGCAATAATAACATTAACAATAATAATAAAATATATATAATGTATTACATATACAATGTTAAATTATAATATTATTTTGTTATTCATATTTATATTGTTATTATTATTTAATATTAGTACTAACATACTGTATTGATACATTGAATGCTAATATTACAATTTATTTTTGTCAATTATAAGAGATTTTTATTACAACCAAATATAGTAATATATTATTCATAAGAATCTAATAGAAAATTTCTGTGTACAACCAAACATAATAATATTAGTTTCCTGGTAATCATATTGCCTACTATCACATTCTCGAGAATATGATTCCTCCTATTTCTGCATATCAAATATCCCCTAAAACAAAACCCTCTTCTCACTTTGCACACAATAAACCCCAGCTGCCTCTACTATCTTTATTCTCTCAGCATCCTTTGTCTCTCTGCCTCCCTCATCCTTCGTCTGCCTTCTCCAGTTCTCCCTTTCCGTCTGCCTCGTCAACATAGGTCAGTCCTTAACACAAGTCTTCCTTCCTTCTTCCTTCTCCCTTTTCTTGTCATATTCTTTATCAATATTTTAGTTGTTTTATTTTTGTTTACGTATGATTTGCCTCTTCTTAATTTTCTTTTTTGTAATTATTTTTTCTATTTTTTTAAGCTTGGTAACAACACGGATTGAATAATGGGAGGATTTGGGTTGGAATTTTCCGACGGCTTGAAGATTTTATTCACCAAGTGATCAATGGTTTTATTCAATCAAGAATGATGCTTGTTTATTATTATTTTTTTTTTCATTTTCTTAGGATTCAGTTTTTATATTTTTCTTTTGGTTTTTAGTTAGTTATAATTGTATTCTTATTATTTAGTTGTTGTGTATTGAAATGTAAGAACAATGTGTTGAAATCTGTAATAACATTTTGTATTAAAATATATTGATATTTTTGGTTTTATTTTTTTCTATTTTTTGCTTTATTTTTTTATTTTTTTTTTATTTTTTGGTTATAAATATGTTGAAGTGCAATTTGTTGCATCATGTATCATGTATTGAAATTATTATTATTTTTTTGTTTATGTATGATTTGTACAATCTGTTGTATGCTTTTAATTAGTTCTTGGTTTTTTGTTATTAAGTTTTTTTATAAACAAATTCTAGTATTCTACAATATATTGCATGTCTTTTTTTTTTTTTTTTTTTTTTATGATTTGTACAATATGTTGTATGCTTATAATTAGTGCTTGTGTTTTTATTATTAAGTTCTTCTTTTTTTTTTTGTTTTTAAACAAATTCTACAAATCTTATGTATGTTTTGGATTTTGATATATTTGGATTTTGTTCTTGTGTTTAGGATGGATAAATTCTTGTCATCATCAAGCACCCCAACCCCAGCTTCAGGATCAATTGCCACACCAACCTCAAATTCTGACAAAAAATCAGCCTAAAACCATGTTTTCAAAACACTAGCCCTTAGATCACTGAATAAGGCAGTAGTAGATTTAGAAAAGAAGGGTACCGAGGAGACAGACAATAAAAAAAAGGGACATAGGAAATTTGAGGTGTGGGACCATATTACTGAGAAGCTAGGGGTAATTCAAATGATCCTAAGGCTATGTAATTATTATGGGAAAGAATATTCCTGTACTACCTAATAGTGTGGGACAAGTAGCATGTTCAAACACTTAAAAAAAAACCAGTGCAAGAAGAATCCCTTTTAGAGTTGAGAATACCTTTTAGAGTTAAAAATAAGAGACAAAAAGTATTGAGTTTTTCCTTGAGTACTAAGAGTGGGAGTGATTTGCTGGCTATTGGGTTAGAAAAGAAGCCTGTAGGAAGGCTTCGCTACAAGAAAAACTACATTTAACGACATATTATTTACGACATGTTGTTTTTGAATGTCGTTGAAAAATACATACAACGACATCTCTAACAAACATGACGTTAATAACATTTGAAACAATAATTAACGACATCTATATAGAAGCCGTATTAAAGGTCTCCTTTTAACGATAGTAGTGTAGTATCGTTAAATTATTTAACGACAAGTACGAGATGTCGTCAAAGTCTTAGAAATTCTACAACACCTTTTATAGACGACATTGGTAGACGACATCTTGACCAATGTCGTCTATAAAGGGTGTTGTAGAGTCTCCAAGGCTTTGACGCTATCTTCTACTTATTGTTAAATAATTTAACGACACTAACTATTGTCGTTAAAAGGAGACCTTTAATACAACATATATACAGATATCGTTAATTATTATTTCAAATGTCGTTAATGATATTTTTGTTGGAGATTTCGTTATATGTATCTTTCAACGACATTCAAAAACTACATGTCGTAAATAATATGTCATTAAATATAGTTTTTCTTGTAGTACTTTAACTAAGTTGATGAGGAGGAGTATGAAAGAGGAGGGATTTAGATAGTTTGGCTGAGTAATGCAGCCAAAATTTATTCCTTCATCAAGAGTAACAATTGCAAGAGAGGTTTTGCAATTGTTAGATGATGAAAAGGCCAAATTAAAGGCTGCCCAATGCAAGGACTATATTAAGATGTCTTTTACAACTAAAGGTTGGATTTCTTTGCAAAATATATATTATATGTGTGTAACTACCCATTACATTGATTGTGATTAAAAGCTTCAAAAAAGGATCATAAACTTTTGTACTATGCCAAATGGTAAAGGGGAAACCATTTGGAGATTGATTGAGCATTGTATGCATAGATGGGGACTTGATGCTTCTGCTAATAATTTAGCCATTAATTTCTTAAAAAAGAGGGTGAATGGATGGAATGGGATTGTTTTGGAAGGTGAATTTTTGCATCAACATTGTGTTGCTCACATAGTCAACTTAATTATAAGTGAAGGATTGAAGAAAATGCATAGTTCAATAATTGCAATTCGAAATACTATGAGGTATGTCAAATCATCTCTAGCAAGGTTGTAAAAGATTAAACTTTGTGCAGAGCAAGAGAAGGTTAAATATAAGGGGTTGTTGGTCTTAGATGTCCCTATTAAATGGAACTCTACACATATGATGTTGGATGTTGCAATTAAGTTCCAAAAGGCTTTTGAGAGGTATGAATAAGAAGATGACAAATATTGAGGTACCTTTTTGGAAAAAGAAGATGGGAAGAGAAAAGTGAGCCCTCCATTGAAAGATAATTGGGATAAAATGAAGGTATTTGTCTAAGTTCTCAAGTCTTTTTACGATGTCACTTTGAAATATAGTGCATCACAAAATGTCACCTTTCACACTTTCTTTCATGAGATTTGTTCCATTCAAAGGCGGTTGAGTGAGTTGTATGAAAGTCATGATAGCTTGTTGTCCTCCATGCTATAGGGATAAGACGTAAGTTTGAGAAATATTAGGGCAATGGGGATAATATTAATTATATGTTGTTTGTTGTTGTTCTCCTTGATCCTAGATATAAAATGGACTATCTTAAGTATATTTTGGCATGGTTTATGATGCTGCCACAACCTCTAAGTTGTACAAAAAAGTGGATCAAAGTTTGGTGCACTTGCTAGAGTTTTATGGTGGAGGGTTAAGAAATGAAAATAATAGAGAGGGGTTTGAAAATACTCGAAAAAAAAGCAGTTGTTGAAGAAGTGAATGGCTTGTTAAGTCAATTCTTAAAGCAACATGGGCACAATATAGACAAGAATGACCTTGAGAAGTATTTCAGCTGATGAGAATGTGAACCCTTTAACATTTGATTTTGATATTCTTAGTTAGTGGAAAGATAACAGCAAGAAGTTCAAAGTGTTGTCTTAAATTGCTCGTGATGTACTTGTAGTCCAAATATCAACAGCAGCTTTAGAGTTGGCTTTCAATATTGGAGGTCGCATCTTGGATACTTTTAGGAGCTCTTTGGATCCTAAAATGATGGAGGCTCTTATTTGTACTCAAAATTGGTTGAGGTCCACTTATGATTGTATCCAAGTCAAGGACTATTTGGATGAGTTAGAGATTTATAAAAACCTTCCAACAGGTAATATCTTGTACTATATTGATTATTGATTTATACTTGTTCAATGTGTAATAACTTGTTTAATTTACTCAATTTTTTGCTTATAGATAACTCAAGTTCAGGTGTTAACACAACAATTAAGGAGCCTTTGACTTTAGATTGATAATGTGGTAATCATCCACTACTTGTATCTTTCTTATCATTTTAGTGTTCTAATTTAGTATAAACCAATTTATGTCATTTGCTTCTTGAATCATGTTTATGGATTATTGGTTTCTGACCTATTTGGCTGTTGCTGTGTTTGTCTTGAAAGTTAGATGGTCTTTTGTCTTATTTTTAATATTTTTATGGGAATTTTTTTTTTTAAATTTGGATGGTTTATTCTGTTTGTTGTTGGGGGTTTGTTTCTTTATGCTATATGTTGGAATAAAATGTTTTCTGTTTGATGTTGGATTGTTGAGACTAAGGGTGATTTTATTGGAGTTGTAGTACTATGGTGATTTTGATGGATTGCTAATGCTATGCTAGATTGATATTTTCATTCAGTCTTTTAAACAAGAGGATTATATTATTTATTCAATATTATGCTATTGATTTATTACTAATTTTTAATGCATATATTTAAACAATTGGAATATAGGAAAATGTAGACTCAAAATTTTGTGCAATTAAAGATATAAAACAAGGATTAAGAAATGCTCAACAACCCGATCATCTAAGCTAAATTATACAATGACCCTACCTACGTGGCTGCTACTTAACTACTTAAACAAGTTTTGTCAAGACTATTTAAATTTGCAGAATCTTTTTTTCCTGATTAACTTTACTTAAGCCACTTTCTTAATGTTGCAACAAAAACTATAACATAAAAGTATTAACATAATAGGTCTTATAGTTATCTAGACTAAGGCTGCGTAGATAAAACCTTAATCTACAAAATATACATACACAGTTTAAACAATACTAAAATATACTTATTTAAAAGTATTAATTAATCAAAAACTAGAGTGGAATAAATTGTGCATGGTATCGACTCCCTATCTCTACAATCATTCGTTGCTGTACTATCGTCCATCAGACCTTATTGAACAGGTTGTTTATCTATAGTATGAATATACTTGGATAAGTTTTTGCTCAACAACTAAGAACTATAGCTCACAAAACATTTGAGAATATGTATAATAAAATATGCATGAGCCAGTTATGGTTACGTATGATTGTTCTTATGAACTTATGGCAAAGTATTCGTATCGATTGCATGCAATCATTGGAAGTTAGAGTTTACAAGGCCCCCAACAACACGTGATCTAAATTATCTTTGCTATAACATAAACCTCCCTTAGGTTGAGAGATTAGTATGATACTCAATGTAATTTAATTTTAGGTCTTGCTTGTTAACATTTATACATCGCATAAACATAAACACGCATTCATGGTTCTCTATAAAACATGCAGAACATATTTATTTTAAAGTATTCATTCTATAGGTGAAATTCCTACTTACCTAACTTCCAGCAATAGAAATCACTAACTTGCCAAAATTCCCTATCCTCTACCCTTAGATTCTATAAGCGAATACCTATTAAAAGTATATCGTTAGCTTAGCTTACACTTCTATGTTAGACATAATAGTAAAGAAATCAAATCCTTTCCTAACACATATTTTTCCTTTGTTTGAAGCATCATAACATTACCGCATTTATTATAAAGATTTATTGATTTAATCCTTATACCTAATTTTTCCTTAATTGCCTTACTAACCATGCTAAGGTTGATAAATTAGTTAACCAATTAATTCACTACTATAAACAGCGTTGTTTGCGACAAATTTATGTCATCGTAAAAAGCCGAGAGTCATTGCAAATATATTTTTTGCAACAACATGTCGTCGCTAACAACTAGTCAAAATAATATTTTTGCAATGACAATGTCGTTGCAATATTATTTGCAAAGACAAATAGTCGCAAAAGGGGTCACCGTAATTATGTCATTATGGTCATCATCAAATATGATGTGGCTTCAGTTTTTAGCAATAATAATTTTGAAAAATGTAGTTGCAGCAACTTGTGCTGATGTTGACATGGACATTTGCGATGACTTTTTGAAAAATTTATCGTAGATATCTTAATGTTTTGTCATCGCAATTTATTTTATTAAAATATTTTATTTTTAATATTTTATATATTTAAATATTAATATATTTTTAATACTATTTATTAAATTTTTAGTATTTTTTAAATAGGAATAATCAACTTATAATAATAAAAATAAAAATTTAATATTAAAAAGGACAGTTGGTAATACATTGCTCTAATAATAAAATAAAAATCAAACCAAACATAATGTGTCAAAATTTTGAACAAAGAAAAAAAATACAATCTAATCTCCTAAATTTGTAGTTTTGTCAGTGCCATTGTTGTTGTTGTTAGCCGCATTTAGAGGAGACGAAGGACTTAGTCGAACAAAAGTTGGTGGAGTCATCATTGGCGGGAGTTGGACTGTAGGTACCAACTAGCCTACCAACTTCACCAACGATATGTAGCTTTGGTATAACGTCATATTGTACTCGGCCGATCTTCATAGAAAATCAAGATTTTTGGTCCAACTAGGAGCTAAAGGATGAACCATCGCCTGTGCGAGAGTCAATCCTATGTAGCAGTGTAGGGCCTAGTCCACTTTGTGTCCTCTGCGTCTACCTAAGATATGCTTCAATATTCCTTCCTTGTAAGTGCAGGTGTCGTTGAAAAGGAAGCAGACTATGTCATTTGGGTTTGTCTCTCTTACTCCATCGTATTCTACACACATAACATATTACACGTGTTAGAAATACATAGAGTAATTTGAATAAGTGAAGATAGTATTAAAAATTTAAAGTACTTATAAAAGTCTGTTGTTCTTGGGGGTTGACCCAAGTCTTCCAACGACAATGCATGTCTACCCAGTTGTCTATGGTAGACATTAGCTACTGGGTCATTATGTTGGCTTGTCTAACAATTTTAATGTGTTAGAATAATGTATTCTTTGATAAGTTTTAAGATTGCTTGTAATTAAATAAACTTACCGACCTTCTTATCGTGTTGCTAGGAGATAGATATTCGACCATGCAAACTTGAACACTTTTAGTTGCCATGATTGTTTTTATTCGTTGTCGACTTTTCCTGTTTATTATAGTTTTTAGTATTAGCAATATTGAAATTAATATATACAATAATAACCAATTTAGCAGATATACAATTACCTGAAATTTCTTAGACATGAACCTATTGTAGTAACAACCACAGTGTTCTTGATTCTTAAGGTTTCCGGGGGGGGGGGGGGGTGTTGGCCTTGACATGTGCCTTGTTTGTTGGTCCTCCAAGTGCTTTAAAGTGTTCACAGAGGTCGTTCTTCCAATACTTATAGAACTTGGCTACCTCCCGATCAACCATGCCACGGAAGATGCCGTCCAACCTTTCATAATCCAATACCAACCAATCAGCATATTCAAGATCATGATAATTACTTTTATTATGTTCTATAAAATTATGTACTATACAAATTATGTTCGATAAGGATGAAGTTGAATACATACTAGCATGAGCAGCTGAATCTATCTTTTATGTTGGGCATTAACATTTTTCCAAGCATTGTGGTATGGCTCACATGCATCTCGAGTATAGATGCCTATGGCACTTTTGAACCATGATCCGAATCACCTAAGAGCCTTCCAGGTACCACTGGCTTAGACAAATGGGACCGGAACCTTTCTGTACTTCTCTACATATGTTGCAATCTCATGACCTTTTGCCTTTCCTTGACCGGTACGACGGGGAGGTATGGCATCTGGTGTTATAAACATCAAGAAACATTTTAGATTAAAATTAGTTGACCGAATAAACTATACAATTTTGCAATTGGGTTATAACATACCCGACTGATAGCGTGACAACACTCTTTTTGGGTTGGGTAGAGGTTGTGCTCTACCTGCAAAGCCAACACATATAGCAACTTGTCCAGACATATCCAACTATTGTCAAATAAAACTATAATTTTAATAAACATTATTTTTATTATAATTAATTAATTAGTTCATTAATTGTTAATTAAAAATTATTATTTTCTTATTTTTATTTTTTAATTTCTAATAAAAAATTACAATTTTTTATTTTTAATTTATTATTATTAATAACTTCAGCATTTATTACTATAATGTATTAACAACGATTTTACACTATATTATTAAATTTTATGATAATTAATACTTAACAATGATATTATACTTATTAAACTATATTGTTCACTAATTTATAATAACGATTTAGTATATTATTTTACTTTATACTTAATTAATTAATGAATTAATTAGTTCATTAATTATTAATTAAGAATTATTGTTTTCTTATTTTTAGCTTTTAAATTGTAATTAAAATTTACAATTTTTTAATTCCTATAATTTATTATTATTAATAACTTTGACATTTATTCTTTCAATTTTTAAATTACTATAAGGCAACAATAATTTTACAATTCCAAAATTCTAATTCTACAAAATCCCAAAAATTCAATTTTACAGCAATCCACGTTAAAACAATCCATAATTCTAACAAAATCACAATTACAAGTTATAATTCAACAACAAATCACAATCCAAATAACATACTCATAACTCTAAATATTAAATTCACAACACAATTCCAAAAGGATTACAATTACCAAAAATTTACAAAATTACATAACCTAAAACCTACTATGAACGGGGGTTAGAAAATGAGGATGGTAGTGAAAACTTCAACGGTGGATGGTCGGAAAACAACCAAAAGCTCAAAAAATTGAACCAAAAAAAGTTTAGAGATTTTCTAATTTAGGGAGATTTCTATGACTATTATTTAATAATATGAGTTTTTACAATACAAAACTCACAAGTCTATAAATTTCTAGAAGTTTGGGAGAGATTTGAGGCAGAATAGGGCAAAGAAAATAAAGAGAAATCATAGAGGAAGACAAAGTCGCTGGAGAAAATGGGGGAAAAGGAGCTCTCAAGTTCATTTATATGCAGAGTTTTCTACGACAACATTTTGTCGTCACAAATAATTTAAAATGTCATTGCAAAAGGTAATCAAAACAACGTCGTCCCATTTAATTTGGGAAAAATATTGATGAAATAATCATTTGTGACGATAGTTAAAATATATTGTTGAAATAATTTTCATTAAAGCACCTTTTTCTCTGCCAAAATTTGTGGAAAATTAAATTTTCACTTTTTGCGACAACAAATAATCTTACCGCTATTGTGACTGACAACATAAGATAGTTGTTAACCGTTAGTATTTGCGACGACATATAGTTGCAACAAAAGCAAATTGTTGTCGCAAAAAATACATCTGGAATTGTGACTGAGAGTGCAAGATAGGTGTAAACCATTTGATATTTGTGATGACAATGTCATTACTGAAAACTCTGCAATTTTCGCCACGTGTACAAAGTGTTATCACCTTCTATATACAATGGTATTTACGTCGCCTTTGTCGTTGTAAATACCTAGCATATTTAACGCTAGCCCTCTGGCACCAAATATTCTTGGCACCAAACCACTATTTACGATGACACATTGACTCAAATATGAATAGTTATGTACTTTCTTTTTTACGATGACATGTCGACACAAATAAGCATTATATGCGATGACATGTCGTTGCAAAAATGTTCCTCAATTGCAACGTTTTGTCGTTTCAAAAAATGGAATATTTAGGACGATAATTGTTGTCAGAAAAAAATGTCGTCGCTATAAGGCTCGTTTGTAGTAGTGATTATCTTATCTATTTATTTTCAATGTTGGGCTCGTAGTAAAATAAGACCCACTAACAACTAAATGTGTCTATGGCATTCTGGATGCAAAACGATTGAAACTTTGCTTTGAATGTGGCTTTTGAGTTGCTATGGGCGTTGGATTCGTGATCGGTGTTGTAAAGTCGTGGTCTAACTTATCGGCTTCTACAATTTGTTTTAAATTGTTAAGTTTATAAACCAGCATAAATTGTATATAAAAGACATTTTTGTAAATTTTACTGATTAAATCTTCTTATAGATCTAAAAGTCCATCTTAAAAGCAGAATTTTCAAGAATTTTCTTCACAAAAGTTCTGTCTCACCGACACTTAAAACTTTTGTTTTTGTTTTTGTTTTTTAACAAAAATCGAGATTCAAACTTTTCAGGGTTCATTTTTCTCAAAAACAAAATCTGTGTGATTGGTGTTATACAATATGTTACAACACTTTCCTACGACACTAAGCAAAAACAATCCTAGAACAGCTACAGTTTGCTCAACATTTACTACGACAGTCTATAGAGGCCATAAACTAAATATTCTAACTTCTGGAATTAAAAACTATACAATTTTGAAACCTGTACAATGCGTGTTGTAAAATGCATTACAATACATAACAAAAATAGTTCCATAACGACTACAAACTGCACTACAACTACTGTAACAGCCTTAGGAGACAATAAGATAATTATTTCAAGTTCTTGGAGCAATTTTTTAGAAATCTATGCACTGGTGTTTACAGAGGTGTTGCAGCACCTTCTTATGACACTAAGTGAGACAACTAGACAAAACGTCCAAAACATCATTTGGAGTTGAAATTCTAGTTTCTTATATGAAGTTGCTCATATTGTTATGACTCAAAAATTTCCATGTCTTAAAATACATTATAACCGATCATTAAAGTTTCCATTCTTAGGTTAAAAAGTGAAAGACCCTTCCAAAATATAAAACAATACTTAGATCTAAACTCTTTCAATCCAACATGTAAAATACCAAACTACATAATTAAAAACTCACAAAACCACAACATAAGCATAGAAAGGAATTATTGCATGCCAACAATGCTTAAAATAGAACCATAAATCATTTGCTTAGCTTAAAAAAAGGTTTTGATATTTACCCTTGAAGATCTACTTCTAGAAGAATGCCTCCAAAGTCCCTCCTTCTTTAAATTTTGGTTGCTAATTTTTAGTGGGTGGGATATAGATTTGAGAGAAATGGAGCAAGGAAATTAATTTCTTTTTGTAGAGGAATGGAGAAGAAAGAGAGAAAATAAGCTAGTGTTGTGGAGAAAATGGAAGAAAGTGAACTCTTGATGAGTAAAGTCTATTTATAGAAATTTTAGCTAACTTTTTACTTAATTTTTAAACCATGCTTAAAGTGTTGCAAGAACACTACAGTTGAACAAAATATTGTTATCAACACACTAAGATTGGCACTATTTTTAAGAGAAAAAGAGCAAGTTTTGCATTTAGCATTCTATACTTTGAAACATACTTTGCACTATTCATAGTCACATCTTTGTTTATTTGTCATGACACTTTACCCACACAATCTCTTGAACTATGGAATGAAAATAAAGTTTCATCAGGTTGGGGAGAACTAGTTGGTTGACAGGAGAATTTTGGTTCATTCGGGTTTCCTTAACATAGTCTAGTCTAATATCGGAGTAAGTTAATACCGGTAAACTTTAATTGCGTACCAAAATAACAATGTTTTTAATTAGAAAATCATTCCTAGACTGCATAAACATAAAATTGATATTTTTGGCACTCTTTTCCAGTGTTGACCTATCCTTGACAGTGTCAATTCCCAAACTCAGATAGCGTTTTTTTCCTGAAAATGCCACTCGTATAACTCCATTTTTTGACTAATAGGCAATTAAGGATTTATTTACGTTAAAGTGTTTCTGGGTGGTCCGCTGCTAACACTATATTATACTTGAAAATTCTTATAATTTAAATTCTAAAGTTATTTATGAATTAAAATTTTTCTACATTAAATCGCGATGGAAATTATCAACCGAATTATTAATTACAAAAATTAATAAATTTAACTTAAATATTTTTATAGAATTTTTTAATATTTATGTGAATTCCATAAATCCTTACATCACAAAATTCACATATATTTTCCAAGAAAATTCTTGACTTAAATACACAAATTATATTATCTAATTCTTGGATTTTCTTAGTTATTACAAATTGGGCCTCAAAATATGAAGCCCGAGATCCTTGGGTTGGCCCTTAAAATTTCCTAAATCCACCAAACCCAATCCATGTACAACCTTATTTATAGGGCTCATTTAGATCATAAAAGTATAATTTTGGCAAGGTTTTATAGTATTTTTGGGTTCAAATGAGATGGAGTATGGATGTTCAGCTTTCTTGAGACTCGCCAGAAAATATGAATGCTTCATTTTTTGGTAAATGGGGATGGCCGACTTGGGCTGTGGAACTATCTCTCCTTGATGGTTTGAGGTAGGTAATGAGGCTTATGGAAGCTTTGAGGTAGTTTGGTGGTGGTTTGCAATGGTGCTATGGTGGTTTTAGCTTGATGGAAATGGTAGTTATGAAATTGTGAGATGGAGAAGACAATGACTATAAGGAGAGAGGATGGTGGCTATGGTGTTTGGTATGCTTTCTCTTAGTTCAACTCAAGCATTATTAGTTGCATGGTTTGCACTATGCTTCTTTGAGGGTGGTAAAGGCAAGTATTTATAGGGATAAATGAGACTTAGTTTGATTAAAGGCTTCCATTTCAAGCACTTAATTGTAAGGAGTTGCAAACTTGGTCCTGCGGGAGAGGCTATAAAGAGAAACTATTCACCACAAAAGAATTTTCATCTAGTTTTGAATTTTAGGCTCCAGCACAGAATTGGGCTGTCAGGAGGCTTAATTGCTAACTGGCCTAGGATGCCTACTTGGAGTGGCCTGCCACAGAGAAATTCAAAAGGTGGAAGTTGGTCTTGCCGTTTTGGGTAAGGATCAAACCTTGGAATTGGATGCTCCTTCGACTTGCTTTGTTAAAAAAAAGTTTTTTGTCCCCTATAGCAATAGGTCACATGGCCATGTAGCTAGGCTCCCTTGGATGGACTGCTAAGTTGGCCTAGTAGGTGGGCCGATTGGCTGATGTGCTAGGAAGGCCAAATGGACTGATGTGTTAGGTGAGCCAAATATGCTGATGTGTCAGGTGGGCCAATTGGGCTTTTTTTTTAGTATTGGTTATGACTTTCAAATGGATCTTTTTGGCTTTGTTTTATTTTAATTTTCTCCATATTAATTTTATTCTAATTTTAATTAGACTTAAAACCTTCTAATTGAGATGGAAGTTTAATTAGACCAAATAAAGTGGGTCTATTCATATTCCTTAGCCTTACAAATCATGGCCCACTTAGAGAACCCCCTCTCGTGGCTTGGGTATATATACCTTACCTTGAGCCATATTGTGGAACATGGGTTGGACTTGTACCTTGTCAAAAAAAAAAAAAAAAAAAAAAAGGCATCAACATACATAATTGATAAACTGTAGTATATTAGCCTAATTACTTCCATTATTCACTTTACCCATATAGCACATCAATGATGACCTATAATACATCATTGATACCCTGTAGTACATCACACTGATAAAATGGAATATATCACTCTAATTACCCTCACAGTAATCTAAACCTCTCTTTCTCCTCTTCTCCTTCTCTGCCACTCTCTTCTCTAATATTGCAGCATTGGACCTCCATGTACATTGTCGTTGGGACGCTCGAGCCTCCTCTCTCCTCCACAAGCATATAATCTTCCACGTCATCGTGTTGCTGGTGCTTCATGTGGTGAGATCTCATCTCCGCAAAGTGGGAGATCTCGATTGATGACACTTGTGTCGTGATCTAGTTGTCGCAGCCTACGCACGAGAGATCTTAGACCTTGTGACACCATTGGTGGAAAGATTGGCTAAAAGTTTGCCAAGAAAAGTTGCCTTTAAAATTTGGCGAAGCCATGCCTACTTGTAGATAGGGCAACATTGAAAAAAAAAAGAAAATAAGGTAGAAAATGTCGGGCAATTATCTAATTTTAAAAAAGCTGGGATAAAAATTTTATTCTAAGTGAAGAATGAGTCATCCAACCTAATTTTCTATTTAAGAATTATAATCCCCAATCAACCTTAGTCCTCGAAAGTAGTGCAACATGATTTACGTCACTCGGTCGATAATTGATTCTCGTTGAGCTATTCAGCCTGACTAAAGAAGATTCCTCGTATAAGATAACTTGGTAACATAATTTAGCAATGTAAAAAAGTAAAAACCAACGTATTGATTCAACGACTGGCGCACTTGTCCCTATCAACCTTTTGACTGCCGCATTTTTTAACTTTTCAAAAAGGAAGCAAGTATAGGGATAAAAATATCAATTGCTTTTGTGCCTATGGATTAATCATTCTCACAGAAGAAAAAACATTGTTATAGTTCTGTAAATATTATTAAAGAAGGCGTATGTCAACATTATTTACCTAATATATGGTGTTGTAGGTGGATTACAGATCAGCAAGGTTATTATATTAAATTTATAAATTACTCCTTCTTATTAATATTGCTGTATATGCAGAAACATAGAATAGGAATATGCTATGCTAATTAAATCCATATTATCGGCTACCTTGCTACCTTGTCCCTTGTATCCCAGTAGTTATAATAATATAACTCAATGGCTGCTTTAGTACCCTTTAAATTATTTTATTTTTTTTTAGCGTTTCTAGGCTGAAATGGACATTGATGTTGAAATAAAAGTGAATGTTTTTGTCATTGGCCTTAAAGATAATGCGTTGGACATTGTTGACCCAGGTTTGGCCCCTTGTTCACGAACATTACAATAAGGTCTCACAGTGTGGGACCTGAAGTGATGGCGTAGTCTCCCTAAGCATTTTTTCTCATTCACATGCCCAATGTACAATAAAATCAAATTAAACTATTTTGTTTGTGGATCTATCAAAAAATCGAGAAAATGCTGTAGTTGTGTAAAACCCATGGTTTTATTTGAAAGAGAATTCAAAATTTAGAGCCAATTTAAAATTTTTAATAATTTTGAGGTAGAAAATTTATTCTAAAATGTTTTAAAAAATCTAATTTTAAATCAGATTTTCCCCACAATACCCCAAAATTTTCTTTTCCTCTTTTCTTTTCTTCATTCTTTTCTTTCTTTGCTTTCTTTTGCTTTTTCTTCCTGTGTGATGGACCAAGCTTTGGTCGCCTACCTGCACGTGCTAGGCAATAAGAAGCGCCGCCACTCGAGACCTTTGGAGCCGAACTGCTGCCCTTCCACTTGCCGCGGGCTACCCAGAGCAGAGCTAAAATTGCCATGCCCTTTTAGGCTTTGGTGAAAGATTTTGGCGCCGTTCTGCCTCCTGTCTATTGGCAAGTGGCACCATTGGATTCCTATCGTCAAGAGGAGCAAAATCCATCCATCTTTGGCCAAATCATCGATAGCAAATCTAGAACATTGTCGCCTCCCTTTACCAGATTACTTTTTTTTTCGATGAATTGAGTTCCGTTTTGGAAAACCAACCTTGGAACGGTGATCCTCGCATTGAGAGTTTCATTTTTGTACCAATCTCCGCCACCACTTCATTGGTCAACCATGGTCAATGGCAGTCAAGGGTTGACCTCGACCACCAAATTGGAAAAGATGTCATTTTAGCTTGTTTTTGACATTTTGGACGTGTTTGTGGTGTCAGATTTGTGGGATGGAAATCCAAAGGCTAAGTTTCATGATTCAATGTTTCAACGGATGACGTCATTTCAAATCTTTTTTCTGCCAAATGTCGTCGACTAAGTCTGTAGGAACTCTATTTCTTATCTTTTGTGGTATTTTTATTTAATTAGCTAACAAATTTAGAATTTGAAATTAAATTATATAGATTTTAATATATTGTTTATCAAACTATAGATTATTGTTGTTGTTGTTATTGTTGTTTGATTGTGGATGTTGTTGTTCTTATTATTATTGTTGTTGTTGTTATTGTTTTGTGGTTGTTGTTGTTGTGTTTATTGTTGTTGTTGTTGTGTCTTTCTAGTCTTATGAATCATGATATCAATAATGTAGCAAACTACATGTGTAAAACATGAAAAAAGCCTATGATGAATCAAGTGTTCAATATTGTTACAATGGCTTAATTTTTACATATTTAATGATTATGTAGTAAATCTAATTTGATGGTTGTTGATCAATTGATGATTGGATATTAATATTCTCTTAGAGTTGATACATATGATTACTTTGAGTGGCACATCTTACAGTTATGGTGTGTCGAAATCTTTTTTAAATTATTTTCTTGCAGGTTTAGATTTTTGCTTTTAAGAAAAATAAGCTGTTATGCTTCCAAAATTTTCTCAAAATTAACTAACATGGGTTAAAACCAGATCCAATATGTGTTGAGACCTTACGCGGTGTCATCGGACAAGTTTTAAGGCCATTCAAAGTGCTTATTAAAGTTATATTCCATAGGGTGTTCATTTGTTGGGCACAAAGGACATCACATATTTTTGGTATCATTAATGCTATATGGCCTACCTTATAGGGTGCTCCTTCGGGACACAATGAACACGGAGTGCTCATTGTGAGTACATCAGAATTTATTATATTTCTTTTCTTCCTTTTCTGCACAGGCAACCTGGGACTGGGATGTGAGTGATAGAATTTGAATGCTTATAGATTTTGGGTTATAAAATTGTTTGATATGTGTGAACTCAATGAATTGTTATATTGATATGAAAAATCCGTATATTAACTTTATAAGATTTTTATACAATAATAAGAAAAACTGAGAGGTGGGTAATAGATTTCTTATTAGGTACTGTGTGCTAACTCCACTTGCTTTCCTTTTCAAGCTAGTTGAATTGATACTTGATGTCTGGGAATGTCGTTAATGCTCCTCATTGCTTGATTGGTATACACTTCTCATGATTTTTATTAGTGCATAGAAGATAAATGAAATGAATACTTTTAGGAGATTGATTATTTATAAATTTTGTTTTATTTGTTATCTGAATTTATTTTTATTTATTTTGACTAAAACTGTGCACATGTATATTTACTTATTCTATAAGCAAACATTTAAATGTGTATATTTTCATCAAAATTTTCTATTTATATTTTATCTTTTTATATGATATTATAGACTCTGAAGCATATTGAATTTTTTTTTAATAAATTTATAGGTTCAACTACAATTTTTGAATATTTTTGACTTTCTGGATTTTTAAAAGTATTTTTTTCAAATTAATCAATACCCCGGTTTTAGCTCTTGACAGATTGTGCATTAGTCTACCGCTAATCTACCTTCCAAGATTGATCTACAGGATACCCACATGGACATAGGGAATAATTGGACAAAAGTTATTGGGCACAAAAACTGTTGCAGCTACCATATAAGATAAAAACAAGTCTTCGATATGTACTCCGGTTCGAAACCAAGATGATAGGCAAGGAATAAATGCAACTAGACAATTAATCTTGAACCGAAATAGCGGATGAAAATTCTTCCGAAGATTAAAGCGTTGAAACAGACAATGTTGAGAGACCAAAAATCGTATTTTGGTCTAGAAATTAAGGCACGGGAATCATATCGTTTCAGGTTTTAGGACAAAACTGGCAGTGTTGAATAGTTTAGGAAAAAATTGAATAAAAATACCGAGAAGAGAAAAGCTTCTTTCGAAAATTGAAGGAAATCTTAAGATTTTGTCTTAGGTTGTTTAATTTTATTTTGTTCGATTTTGATTTGTCATTTTATTTTTGTAAAAAGATTTTATTTCTTTTTAATAAAGTTCCCTGCTTGTTGAAACAATAGGCTTACATTTCTTGCAGATTTTGAGTCCACTTGTTTCAATGGGAATATAATGTTTTTTTTAATTATCAATAAAGGTTATTTTTATTTTTCATTTTTTTTTGTTTTTATAACTAGGATTACCAAAATACTTATAGTTTTAAAGTTATTTATTAATTTGTCTTTAAAATTCTAACAAAAGAACTATTTTTGTCAATAGTTCATGCTTCAAAAGAAACGTACATTACGTTTTGAAGTCCAAGGACAAAGTGTTATAAAGACTATAGTTTAGGAGAATTTTTGTAATCAAATTATTAATCTATAAGACTGCATTGCTTTGTAAAACAAGCTAGAAAAATAAAATACTAGATATATTCAGAACATAGAGACATAATTACAAGACATATTATTTAAACCACACAACATCCGATCTTCAACCAAAAAAAAAAAAAAAAAAGAAAAAGTGACAACAAGAAGAAGACAAGCAGTACTATCTTAGCCAAAAGGGAACTACAACCATAACCTTGTAACCATACAAGACACTAAGTTGACTGACTTTGGGCACATGGTATTGCTCTTACTTTGGGACCCACACAAGGTTGTCATTGGGAAGGAAATGACAAATGGGCACTGTTCCTGGCTTCACTTTGAGGGCCTGGAATGCTAAGAGTTGAGAGCTCCAAGACCTTGTGTCTGTGTGGCAAACGGCCACTGCTTTGGCCTTTGTCCCGTCAGCACCGACGAGCGAGACCGCATAAGCCCTCGTCGCATGAACCTCGTGGCAGTAAAACACCGCATACACGTAGTTCTGCTTGTGACATACCACGGACCTCTCTCCTATCTTTTTCACTCCCTTCTCGTCGATAACAAAGTCCATCTTCGCATTCTTTTCCACTTCCGTTGTGAAAACTTCAACTTGTTTCCCAAGCTTGGACACGCTGAAGTCGATCAGCGACTCAAGTGAGGTCGCACAGTACTTGGCTTCACCTTTCACGCTCGGTTCCTCGCATTCTTCGATTGTTTCTTTCATGATCTTGGCTTCAACCGATTCGGGTTTCACCGAAAAGTAGCTAAGAATTTTCGGCAGGTCTTTGGTTGAAAAGGGCATTGAGTTGGCAACTTGGGCAGTCAAGAACTTGGCCTTGTTTGTGGTCTTGGGAAAGTAGAGCTTCATTTTCTTGCCCGAGTGAAGATCTTTCTCTAAGAAGAAAGTGGTGAAATCGGGTAAAACTGCGTGTTTTCCGTGAGTAGAATAGCTGTCTTTTCCTATAGTGGGTAAGGCTGATCCGAGATTGTTGTTGAGATTTATAAAATTCTTGCCAATACCATATCTAGTGTCCACCGATTTCCCTGCATGAAGAAACAAGACTATTGATTAACTTAATTGAAAAGAAATATCTTAGAAATCAAAATTCTGAGCCTAAAACAATTTATTGCTCGATCATGATAAAATATAGTGTCGTAATATTTAGAAGGGTATTTCCGAGATTGGCACCCCCGCTTCATGTTTATCCCACGTCAAGCCTTCCCCTCTCAATTATTATCAGTAAAGAAAAGAAAATACAAATTAAGCTATGTGGCGACCAACAATTATGTTTAATTCACCGGTTTGAACTGAAAAATTTAAGTTTAAACTGGCATCCAAATGCTTGAACTTTGATGGTTTGGACCACGATGGATTACCAGTAAAGTGCTTTTGTTATTAGAAACAAGAAAGACAAGTTATTGTTGGACTATTATTTACTAGTTAAGTAATATAAAGAAATGAATTTGGGTTTGAGTTTGAAAGTTTGGAATTAACTAATTACCAGCTGGCTGCAGAATTTTGAGCAGAGAAGTTGGCATCTGAGTATTTGGTAAAGGGCCAATCCACTCCGGCAACATACCCTCAAGTTCACATCTTCCCACCACAGCAAGCTGCCACACAAAATGCATTTATCACATTTAGGAATTGATTAATTAATTTTTTTTTTGGCCAAAGCTCCTCATAGATAAACTAATAATACCAAAAAAAAAAACTGCTGTAGAGAATGCTTATGATTCTTCGTACAGCCTAGCTATTGTAATTAAATTTTATATTTTCGTGAGGTTTTAGTTAAAACTTACATAAAGGAAAAAGCAAAGAGAGAGAAGACGAAACGCCATTTGAATAATAATGCTGAAGATATTGAAATTAACTTAGATAAAGTTGTAGGCTTGAGGTTCTGAAGTGAGGGTGCCTTGCTTTTATAGAGCTTTCAAGGCATATGAGTCTGCATTCACTATTGTATGGTCTCCCACCACTCTTGTACGAATTGATTTATGTATTTATTATGGGATCATTTCATTTGATAGTGTTTTTAAAATAAATGAGAATAGTTTTGTTTGAAAACATAAGTATTTTTTAAGAATTATACTGAAAGTATTTTTGAAATTTTTTCGTTAAAAATAATGTAAAAACATCTTCAAAAACTTCCAAAAAAAAAAAAACAAAGTAGGGTCTATGTTTTCATTATTCTATTTTCTGTCTGGAATATTATATCAACAAATAATCTTGTGGCTCTTTCTAATCGAGCACTAGTCTATGTGTCATTATCCTTCTACAGATAAAAGGGGAAAATAAACGGGGCACCGGTCTTGTTTATCCACAAAAATATATTGAAAGGAATAGTTGAAAGTTATCCCTCATGTTGATGATGCATACATACATACATACACATATATATACATGCATACACTTCCAAAAAAATTTATATAGGCAATGCTAGATTCCACCGACACCACTATAAAAAATAGCGTCGATAATGTAAATCCTAAAAGACGGCGAGCTTTTAATATTACTGGCATCCGTTGGCGTCGGTAAGCGAGCGTGCAAAGCATTCCCGCGTCGGGAATAGCCGGCAGGTTTTGATCAAGAAAGTCCCGATGCCAAAAATAATCCAAAATTCGGAGCTAAAACGTTTATATATTTGCCGCTTAAATGAAAAATGAAAAAAAAATTTAAAACAATACCGATATCAGGTGCCATCAAGAAATAAAAATAAGAAATACAAATAAAAAGTTTATTATATTTCTGACGCTGGTCGCCTGGGTAAAATTGAAAAATAAATAAATTAAAGATTCAGACGCCACTGGCGTTGAGGACTTCTCATAAAACCCTGCAACAAAACTTTCCCCTCACCACTTTGTCTTCTTCCTCCAGCCGCCGGTAGTTCCAACTTTGCCTCTCTTTTTCTTTTTCTTCATCAATTTTGGTCTTTTAATCTTTCTAAAAAAGCTAAGAGATACATTTTTATTTTTCTTCATGTTCATCTAGTAGCGTGTGATGTTTTCGGGGTTTTCTTCATTTTTTTTCTCCAGTTCTTGCGAACTGCTGTTGCCTCCGCCATTCTATATTGGATTCTATATTTTTCAAAAAAAATTTTGCCGACGCCTTAACATATGCCTGACAGGTCAGGCGCTTTTCCCATCTCCTTACCGACACCTATTAGACGTCGAGCGTTTTAGTGATGTGTCGGGCAATAAATTTAGCTGCACCGGACTCCTGATGCACCCGATGACGCTCAAAAAGGCATAGGTAATTAATTTTACGAACGCTTGGAATATTTTACCGCGGTAACTTTTCTCTTATAGTGATACCAGGTGTGATGTCAATGGTTGTGGGTTGTTATTAAAATATATCTTTATTAAAAATATAACTTTTGAAAACGTAACTATTACAAACAAGTCCATACATATATGTAAAATTAGGCAAACGACCATATTTTTTAAAAATTAAAGAAATGGCCATTTTGTTCACAACAATATATAATTAATTAACATCAGTTCCTCATTTATTAACAATTGTTTATCGTAAACCAATTTATTATTCATATATTAATGCTTTATTATTGATAATCGAGTAAATTATTGAGTGAAATTTGTTGATCTTTAATTAATATTGGTTAATTATTAATATATTATCAAGTTAATATATAATATTAATTTAATAAAACCTCACAAAACATGAGTAATAAAAACCTTGCCTCTTTGATGAATGATTTACTAATAACTTTTAGCTCACAAAATCAGGTTCACCATGTGAGCTCTGAGGATGTTGTTATCCTAAGATGTTTAAAATAACCATATTTTAACTTAAATCCTAATTTGTAATTCTGTCAATTACCATCTTTTTTTATTAGTGTACCATAATTATTAATATGCAAAATCTTGGAACATTTCGTAACACAAAACGATGAAAAACAGATGTGGTCAAAAACTATCCATTTGGACTAAACGGCCAGCCTGCTGACTACCTAGGACCGGCTTACCGACTAATAGGGTGCTTGGCAAGGTGGTTAGAATTGTTTTTTACTGCGGCATATAAGAGCTTTACACTGTAGAGATTTTTTTTAATTGTTGCTGTAGCATATGAGAGATTTACACTATTTATAACTGAGAAAGTGTTTAGACCACTTTTGCCAAACACCTTCTAAATTTGGCTTGCCACTTGGCGAGTCTGGCTAGTCAATTGGAGGAGTTCAGCTTGTCGACCTTGCCAATAGAGTCTGACCTATCGATTGATAGAGTTCGGCCTATCGATCCTACTGACTGAGTCCGACCTGCCAATTGTCTATCCAAGCCTATCAATCGAAGCAAAATATGGAAAATTCTAGTTCTTTGTTTTCAAAAATTTTGAGCTTTAAAGCTCAATTCAACCTGTTTTATCAAATATCAGAATATGGAGGATCCACAAAAAATGTAGAATATTATCCTTAAACACATGTAATCCTTTTTTCCCAAATTTCTCATGCTCAACATCTAATCTAAAACCAAAAAACCAAAACTTTTTTAAAACTAGCTCAAGAAACTATTTAAAATAGAGATGTTTGTATATGAAGCTCAAAAACCCAGATTTTTATGATCAAGATAAAAACATATTGAGCCATCAAACTTGGATAAACGGAAAAGAAAATTCCACATTGGATTTAGGTCACCCACCTTAAGATTCCATTAAGAAAATGGTGATTTTACTTGCAAGATTCTTGGTCATTCTTTTAATGAATTATGGGAGACCAAAGGGATGGAATTTTAGGGCTTCTTCTTGATTGCCTTGAAGTTGGGTTTCTTATCTTTGATTTTGGAGCAAACAAAGAGAAGAGAGGAAGAGGGGAAATGAGAGCGAGAGAGGGTTTGTGAGAAAAGAAAAAGAAAGAGAATAGGAAGAAGAAGAAAAGAAGAAATTGATGAAAGTAGGTGGGGAGCAAGTGGCAGGAGTCTTTATCAGACACTTTGGAGCAAAAAACGCCAAATGGCATTTTTATAATTGCATAAAAGTTCAAAAGACATTTTGATGATTTTTAAAATAGGTTTAGAAAAATTTTAGAAAAATTAAAAATAGGTAGAATATATAATATGAGATAAGTCCTAAATGTAATAAAATTTTACAAAATTTTTAAACTAGCATGCTAAAAATTAAATTTAACATAATTAATGCCCACTTAAAATAACGGGCATTACACTTATAGTGATATATGGGTGTGAGTTCAATCGTTGCATTTCTAATAGGTTGTTATTAAAATATACTCTTATTAAAAATATAATTGTTGGAAACGTAACTATTAAAAACAAGTTCATACATGTATGTATAATAAGGCAAATGACTAAATTCTTTTAAAATAAAAGAAATGGCCATTTTGTTCAAAACAATATATTATTGATTAACATCAGTATATCACTTATTAACTATTGTTTATCACTAAGAAACTAATTTATTATTGATATATTAATGATTTATTATTGATAACCTAATAAATTATCAAGTGAAATTCGTTAATCATTAATTAATATTGCTTAATTATTGATAAACTATCAAATTAATCAATGATAAACTACCAAGTTAATAAGTGATAAAAATCAACACTTCATTGATTAACATCAGTACATCATTGATTAATTATTTTAAAAGACCATTCTCTAAACTAAAAAAAAAAAAAAATTAAAAAAGGGGTCATTTATCTCCAAATATCAAAAGGGAAAAAGGCCATTCTCTAATTTTGAACAACTCTGACCATAAACTTAAAAAAAGAATCTTAAAAATGGACAGTCGAAACCAAAATATTGTTTATCAAAATAAAATAGTTTTTACACTGTTATATTTATATATATACACACACACACACATATAAAACATATACATAACTATTTGTTTTTTTTTTGTAAAGAATATGGATTTTAATAACGACATATGTCATTGCAAAAAGATTTGGAGCAATATGGTTTTCTTGTTAGATGACGACTTTTTAAGAATGATCTTAAATCATTTAACTACGATATTTTATTGCCAATAGTCATATTTTCAGTAACATCACTATCCCTAAAAAATTTTTAGCTACAATTTTTTAGCAATAACTTTTTAGCAATGAATTATCATCATTAATTACTTTTTCATGATGATAACCTGAATTGTAGCTACAACATTTGTCTTCGTTAAAAGCCCTTTTTGTTGTAGCAAAAGTGTCGGTGTAGATATGTCTTTGCAAAAAGACTTGGAGCAACAAAATTTTCTTTTTAGACGATGACTTTTTAGGTACGATCTTAAATCATTTAACTACGATCTTTTATTGCCAATAGTCATATTTTCAGTAACATCACTATCCCTAAAAAATTTTTAGCTACAATTTTTTAGCAATAACTTTTTAGCAATGAATTATTATCATTAATTACTTTTTCATGACGATAACCTAAATTTTAGCTACAACATTTGTCTTCGTTAAAAGCCTTTTTTGTTGTAGCAGAAGTGTCGGTGTAGAGAGTTTTTGACATGCATGCCATACGTTTAAGACTTATATTGGCTTATTTTATTAAAAAAATATTTATAGAGAATACTACAGCCACATTATCACACTATAATTGGTATTTTAAATATACCCTCAACTACTGGCCAGTATTTGTTATCCTCAACTATAACTGGCTGGTATTAGGTATTTACAGTAGATACCATCACGGTTGCCTATCATCATGGATACCACCACTGTCATCGGCCAGGAACCATTGTTTTCGATAGTGGTGGTGAAACATAATACTTGAAAAATGTAAAAAATTACAAAAATGGCCAAAATATTTACTCATGATTAACAACAACCCAAATTTAAAGAAAAAAATCAAAACAACAATTGAAATTAAAAAAAAAATGATTCTTAACACTTGTCCAAACTCAAAAAAAAAATTAAAAAAAAAAGAAATCAATGATTTGGCCTTTGAAGGTCTAGATCTCCCAATACATAAAAAATTCCCTTCAAAAAAAAGACAAAAAGAAATTCTATGAAGAAGTTTTTTTGGGGCTGACTATCAAGCACCGTTTATGTGAGGATGAAGCACTTCTTTTGTCTCCTAAAGGTTTACTAGACAAGAGTTTTTACGAAACGCCTGCTCTTCAAATGCTTTAATCAAGACAGTAGTTTCTCGTGGTTTTGTTCACTTATGGTTTATCTATCCTAGAGGTTGTTTCCTTTCGAAGGTTGTTTAATCTTCATGATTATGCATTTAAGCTTGAGCCTGCTTTTGAACTCTTATTTCCTTTATAATTTTTTATATTTAACCAAATTCAGCGAAATATTCAGCATGAGATGAATTTATTAGTGGGTGCCAATTTAACTGGATATGCTAATAAAATCTAATGTTATTATTCCTCTTATTGTTTACATAGAACTATGTAGTGGAATTGCCATAATGTCCTATAGAAGTTCAGGACCATATTATGTACGTGGAATTATAGCAATGTCCTAAAAAAGTTTGGGCTTCATTGGGTACTACAGTTTGACATGCAATATTGCTACGATAAGAGCACTAATATATAGTTTTTCTTTTTTAATGAGAATATTAGCACTCCTAGAACTAATGCTAGTTGCTCAAAAACATAAAGATCTGACTTTCCAGGAGCCTGTTTATTGGTTCATGGATATGAGCCAAAGAGTTGGTTCAAATCAATATTTGCATTGACGTTTTAAACCAAAGCCCTAAAATAGCTTGAGTTACCTCCTTTCTTTTTAATCCTTTGAACCAAAAGTTGAAGGTACATTTTTTAAATCATTTATTTCAAAGCATAAAAGTTCAAATGACCACCATGTTTCAAATTAACGAGCCAAACGGACGGGTCTTTTGAGCTGATGTGACCATAATAAAGTTGTATCCTCCACATCATAAAGAGTTGCTAGCAATTCGTACTTACCCAGCCATACATTCCAGGAAATGAAAACAGACTATTGGAAGTTTATCCCTAGAGAAATTTTGTTGGTAGATTTGCATGTTATCTCTGAAAAAACAAAGTATAAATCTAGAATGACAAATCTTTCTGTTAAATTCTCTTCTATTGTCTACTATACTTTGAGACTTACGACCCGCTGTCGACGATGAACAATTTCCGGCTATTTACAGTGAAGGAGCCACATATTTTTATCCGTACATTGGTGGCGTCACGTGTGGCTATCTGAATCCACAAATTGAAGAAGTAAAAATGTTAAATAAGCTAGTTGTACTAGTAAAACTACTTGTATATTTGGCTAGGGATTAGGAGAATTTAGTTCTAGTAGTCATTTTTTGTCTATATTTCGTTTCTTTTATAGGATGTTTAGACTTATTGGTTTAAACCAATTTTAGTTAAAATCATTGTAGCATATAAGAGTTTTATATTATAACTCACTTATTTTTTGACAATATAGGATATGAGACCTTTATACTGTAGCAACCAAAAGTTTTGGTTGAAACTGAGAATGTCAAACATCTCATTAGTGATTATTGTTATCATTTTATTAAAGGGGTATAATTAGTCACATTAGCTATCGTGTCAAGGAGGCTTGAATATTGGTATTGAATGTAAAGTTTGAGTGTTTTCTCTTCAATTTGAGAAATTTCTCTTTGTTGGATTTCTTTGGGTGGATTTGGACAAACGACTGGGCAGGCAAAATCCTTAACTTTATTATTTATTGTAAGAAAACTTCAAGTGACGTAATTAGGCTCCTTTAGGTGATGTAATTAAAGACGAACGATAGGCTTGATGCGTGCATCAAAACATCAATAATTTAACAGCAGATTACCATGGATAGGTTCTCCGTCTTGGAAATTTTGTCACAATGTCTGCCCATACAACAGGATCAATAATTGAAGTTGCAGTACTTCGAAAAAGAAAAGAACATTTGCGGACTCCACTTTTCCACAATACAGGACGAGAAGAGCATATATGGCTCCGCTTTTCCACAATAGAAGACAAGAAGGAAAAGTAGAAAAGTAGACCAAACAAAAGCGAAAAGATTAATAAAGATCTCAGTGCAAGTTGTCACAGAAAGTTGAGGACATTTAAATTAACTATCGTATATGCATTGTCTTCTTTTATGAGATATTCTTTATGTACAGTCAATCACTTGACCATTAAAACGTTTTTAACTAAGAAATACTAAACAAGCAAATAATTCAGTAAGAAAAAAAACGATTTGGATGCCTTTGGCTGTTTTATGACGATTTTTAGAATATATCCCGCATTTTCCAAAATTAAGAAAGTGGCCGATATACCCAGAGAGCTTGTTAC
Source organism: Artocarpus hirsutus (assembly GCA_946598075.1). Lineage (NCBI taxonomy): Eukaryota > Viridiplantae > Streptophyta > Magnoliopsida > Rosales > Moraceae > Artocarpus > Artocarpus hirsutus. Next base: position 24,596 of record CAMOHE010033686.1, on the reverse strand, counting down.
TAACTGAAAAAGGCAAAAACACTCTTAACAACAAGCCACATGTCACGAATCTAAAACCGGATGTTGACATGGTGGATTAACTAAATAAATTAAACTAAATTTTTATTTAACTCGCTAATTAATTAACATTGTTATTTATAAAAAGCGGTAGATTTAAAATTTTTAGGTAAATATCCCAAAGCAAAAGTAACCTAAATTAACAAACAATAAAAACTAATAAGAATGTGTCGGGCCACACCGAACTAACATTTGTGCACACACATAGTATGAACATAAATAAATACAACCACAGTCCAATCCAAATATAGAACGATTAAATAATACATGCCTTGATTAGATAAACAAATAACCTAATTAGAAACTCCTACAGTCCAGCGTTCAACCAATAGCGTCCCAATCAGTACTATGCTGCAAACCACCTAGAGGGGAGAATTTTAAAATAATAGAAACTATGAGCAAAAGGCTCAGTAGAACTAGAGCTTTGAAAATATTAACTTTAATATATATAAATTCTTTCATTAACACAAGGAAAATGAAACATAGTAATAAGTTCCTTTAATCTCATGCTTACCATTTAGGTCCAACATTCATCTGAACTAATCTTATCATTTTTATCCTGAGCAAAACCATTAAAATCACCACTGTAGTGGCCCAGTTGAGTTTTGAGACCTACTTCTAAGGTCACTCTCTACACACTTGATTTCTGAATATGGCATCATGACCTAGCATATCATTTCAAACGATGTTTTTGACTCGTTTGGTACTATATCATTATTTGAGTCTCATATTACCGAGTTTTCTCATTTACATTTATTATTCCATTCATTATGATCATTTCATCATCCAACAATTACTAGAAACAGTTGAATAAATATATTCTAATCTTTTCTTGAAAACGTTTTTATGAAAATATACTGTGACCAAAACTTCTTTAAAATCATGGCTACCAAAGAAGAAGGTCCAAAGTTCTACCTTATTGTCTAATACAACAGCACTTACACCGTATTCTTAGCCCACTATATGTTAGTTTTTTAGAACCGCGAACAACCTTTGATGTGAACTAGATTCATCAATATCTAACTTAATGTATTCTACAATACTATGTTGTCTCATGGTGTCTTAGTGTGTCTTTAACGGTCAAGAAATCATATGACAAGGTCAAAATCTCTTTTTATACTTTAAACGGTAAAAACAAGTGAGAAACAACCTTTTTCATGCAGCTCTATTGACGTGCCAAACTGCAGATGTTCGGCCTGCCGACCACCAAAGTTCGGCCTATCGAACTTGAATCCAACCTGCCAAAGAAATGAGTTCGGCTTGCCAATCTCTTGAATCTGGCCTGCCGAAGCATAAGTTCAACCTATCAATTTGTCGAAATCTGAAAAATTCTAGATTTTGGGTCTTGGCCTCCTTGAGCTTTCATAGCTCGTTTTAACCTGTTTTTGGCCAATTCCAACCCAAAAATCATACAAAAAACACTAGGAAACAATTCTAAACCTATTTGGAACAAAATCCCTGGATTTAAACACAATTTCATAGTTATTTGAAAATTTCAGAAAAATATAAACACTTGGTTAAGTTGATTTTGCTTAAATAAAGTTTAAATTCATGGTAAAAGCTATTTTAGCTCAAGGAAGCTCGGATTCCAATATCTAAGAAAGATTGAAGATTTTGAAAATAAAGCTTTGAAAGTTTGAGATAGGGAAGCTAACCTCAAATTTAAACTTTTGAGCTGATTGAAGTGGCTTTGTGGCTTCAAATGCTCGCCCATTTGGCCTCCATTTGGTGGCTGAAATCAAAATGAGAGGAGGAAGAAGGAGAGCACCAAGAGAGAGAGAGAGCAAGAGAGAGTGAATGGAGTGAAAGAGAGAGGGAGAGTGAATAAATAAAGAGAAGTCTGAGTGGTTTCAAAGTAAATACCTTGTCCAGCATATGGTTTTGGTGGAACAGTTTCAAAGTTGTCTGAGTTTTGGGTAAGAGAGGACTTGTTTGGAATTTGATAAATTATTTTGTTCCAAAATATATGACAACTAATAGAAATAATTAAAAGTGAAATTAATTAGAAAAATACCACATAATGATTAGATTTACTTTAAATTGTAATAAGGCACATTAATTCACTATTTACACATTAATTATACTTAATAAACTTTTGGACGTTACAGCTCTCCACCCCTAAAAGGAATTTCGTCCTCGAAATTAGAAATCATCTAAAAAACAAAATGGATATTGGTACAATTCCTGCATGGTCGATTCTAATTCCTAAGTTACCTCATCAACTCTGTGATGCTGCCACACGACTTTCACTAGTGGTATGTCACGGTGTCACAAACTTATTATCTTCTGTTCAATGATCTGGACCGGCACCTTTTCATAGGTCGTGTCTTCTTGTATAGGTACATCATCGAATAAAACAACTTTGCTTAACTCAGGTAGGCTTTTCTGAAGCATTGGCATGTGAAACACATCGTGAATGTGAGAGAACTCGGGAGTAAGATTAAGTCGATAAGCAACCACACCAATACGATAAGTAATCTTGAATTGTCCGACATACCTTGGTGTAAGTTTTTCACTTAAACTGAAACATGAAATTCCATTGCATAGTGAAACCTTCAAGAAAACAAAGCCACCTACTTCAAATTCCAAAGGTCGGTGTCTCTTATCAGCATAGTTCTTTTGCCAGCTTTGAGCAGCTTTCAATCAATTATAAATCATGACGACCTTCTCATTGCTTTCACGAATCTCATCAGGTCCAATAACTATATTGTCCTATGGTTCTGACCAACACACTGGCTATTGACATGGTCTTCCATAAAGTGCCTCGAACGGTGCCATTTCGATACTTGCTTATTGAGTGTTATTGTACTCGAATTTTGCCAGGCGTAGGTGTCTCTTTTAGCTTTCGACAAAATCTAGTACACAAACACGTAACATATCCTCAAGAATTTGAATAACTCACTCAGATTGTCCATTGGTCTGAGAATAAAAAGCAATGCTGAAATTCAAATCCGTGCCTAAGGCATTTTGGAAACTTCGTCAATATTTGGCGTTAAACTAGATATCCTTATCGGAAGTAATGGACAATGAAACTCCATGTAGTCTCACTATATTCTCAAGATATAACTCTCCAAGAACTTTCTTCGAAACACGTCGATCTAAAAGGTATGAAATGCGCTGAAAACATTAGTCTGTCGACAGTGACCCAAATTGCATCGTGCTTCTACTCTGTTCTTGGCAAACCTGTGAGAAAATCCATCGTAACATGCTCCCACTTTTACCTAGGAATGGGAAGTGGTTGAATTTTTCCAGTGGACTTCTGATGTTTGGCTTTCACCTAGATACAAGTCAAACACTTGACGACGTATAATCCATCTCTGTTGTCTAAAATTCAGATCCTTTTGAGTGAACAAATACTTTAGACTCTTGTGATTCGAGAAAATTTAGAATGTCACTCTATACAAATAACATCTCTAAATCTTCAGTGCATGAATCACTACCATAAGCTCCAAGTCATGAGTGGGATAGTTTTGCTCGCGAGGTCTTAATTGTCATGATCTATATGCCACAACCTGTCCATGTTGCATTAACACGCATCCAAGTCTGCGTCTCGAGGGATCTGTGTAGACTTCATACGGCTCGTCACTACTTGGTATGATCAGTATTGTAGCGATGGTCAATCAATTCTTCAACTCTTGGAAGGCATACTCGTATTCTATATCGCATTCAAACTAGACATTTTTCCTGATCAATCGTGTCAATGGTGCTACTATCTTCGATAAATCTTACACGAATTTCTTGTAGTACCCAGTAAGTCTTAAGAAGCTATGGATCTCAACCACGTTCCTAGGTCATTCTCATTGCACTATTGCTTCTATCTTAGAAAGATCCACCGAAATACCTTGTTCAGAGATGATGTGTCCTAGAAACTTAACTTCAGTCAACCAAAACTCACACTTCTCATTTTTGGTGTACAACTGATATTCTCATAGAGTCTGAAGCACAATCCTTAGGTGTTGCTCATGCTCTTCCCAAGTCTTGGAATAGATCAGTATGTCATCAATGAACATGATCACAAACTGATCTAAATTAGGCCCAAAAATCTGATTTATTAAATCGATGAAAGCTATAGGGGCGTTCATCAATCCAAACGGCATTGTCATAAATTTGAAATGTTCATATCAGGTGCGAAAAGTTGTCTTTGGGATATCTTCTTCCTTAATCCTAAGCTGATGATATCCAGAATACAAGTCTATCTTCGAGAAATACCGAAAACCTCATAACTGCTCGAATAGCTCATTAATTATTGGCAATGGATACTTGTTTTTCACTGTGGCTCAATTTAGTTATCGATAATCAATACACAACCTAAAATTACCATCATGTTCTTAGTAAACAGAACTGGTGCACCCCACGGTGACGTATTGTTTCAAATGTATCTCTTATCTATAAGTTCCTAAAGTTACTTCCTTAATTCCTTCATCTCTGTCGGTGCCATTCGGTGTGGTGTTATGGAAATCAAAGAGGTCTCGAGGAGTAACTCCATGCTAAACTCAATCTCTCAGTGTGGTGGTAATTTAGATAATTCATCAGAGAAGACATCATCAAACTCATCAACCATCGACATCACTGTGTTTCTTCCTACTGCATTAGACTCTTCCTCTAGGTCCAAAAGAAGCGCATAACAAGTTAAGTCTCTTTGTCCTCTAAGACATGTCTTCATGAATCGCTCACTTATCACTTGATCATTAACACCTTGATAGGTAATCGTTGTTCTCCTATCGATCACTAGGGTTAGTTTTCTAAGGTTATAGTCTACAAAGGCATTATATCTGGACAACCAATCCATCCCTAAGATTACATCATAGGTACTCATAGGGATTACAATCAAATCACTTCTCAAAATCTCAACCCTAATCATTATCTTACAATATTTACACATACTGTTCACATACTTTCGCCCCAAGTGTGAGATAATCATCAAGGGTTCATTAAATTCCTCTATTCCTAATTCCTAGGCATGTACAAATAAACTCAAAATGAGAGAATGCATGGTACCAATATCAAATAAGACATGAGCTACAGATTAAGAAACCAAAATCATACTGTTAACTACTACATTACTGATCTGGGTGTTAGAACTTCCTGCTATCATAGTGTGGACTTGAGTTGGAACTTTTCCTTTTCTTTTGTTAGCATTGCTAGATCCAAGGTTTGTCGGCCGATACTATTGTAGTGGAGGAGACTACACACTAACTATACTGGGTGCTCTATACTATGGGACGTTCCTTTGAGAATTCGATGGCTAATAACCTTGTGCTGGGTAGAGCATCTACTGAGGGGTAAACTGGTGAAAATATGGTTGAGGGATTTGCTGGGGTTGAGCAAAAGGTTGAGCTTGGGATTGATAGTTTGTAGCCTCTCTGGTTTGGGATCCATGTTAAGAATTCCTTATTAGGCAATTTCTCTTAATGTGTCATGGTTGTTGACAATAGTGACAATGAAAGTTGTAAGGATTGCTTCGTCTGCTACCTGAAGAATTGCTACTCCCACTGTTGGCATTGTTGTGTTGATTCTTCACTTAAGCTTGACGCTTGTTCTTACCTCTCCTTTTGTTCCTTTGGAGCCCTCTTAAAGTCCTCACCTTGTTTTCATAATGGTAGCACTGTCGCTTTCTACTAACAAAGCTGACAATACCAACTTCCCATAATTTTAGGTTCGCAAGGCAACAAATTGTTGTCGGATGGATCCTTTAAGGTCTTCTTGGAACTTGATATAATTTTCTTGCTTAAAAGCCATGACGGATGGAGCAAATTTGGCTAATTCAGTTAACTTTGCTTTATATTCCTGGATTGTCATGTCACCCTGTTCCAATCGGTAGAATTCAATGATCTTTTGGTCTCTATACCCCTGCGGGAAATAACGCTCGTAGAATAATTCTTCAAATCTGTTCCATTCGATGTTCCTATTATTTTCTATGCGTTTGGCCTACTTCCACAAGTGTTTGCACTTCCTTCTAGTTTGTAAGCTGTGAATTCAACTTGGTATTCTACTAGTATTCCAAGAGTATCTAGATGTTTTACAGCTAAATCTAACCAATACTCAACTGCTTGAGGGTCCCTATTTTCCTCAAAAGTCAGGATGGCTGCATGTCAAAACTCCTTGAAAAACTCATGCCGGCTACTTGCCTCAAAATCATCATGCCTTGCTCTTGTCGTCATCTGCCGAAAAGCAGCAAATATAGCTCCCATCATGCCTTCATCATTTGCGGGATGTGCATCAACAATAGCTAGACGACGCCTAGATGCCATTCTCTCAATTTTGAAAATAAAGTTGGACTATCAATGGTTTGTTATTGTCGTGCCTATGTGTGCATAATTTTCATGGTTCAAAACCTAAAGCTTTGATACTAAATCTATAATGAACCCAAAACCGAGTGGTGACATGGCAAATTAATTAAATTAATTAAATCAAATTTTAATTTAACTCGCCAATTAATTAACAGTGTTATTTATAAAAATGTGATAGATTTAAAACTTTTAGGTAAATACCCCTAAACAAAAGTAACTTAAATTAACAAACAATAAAAACTAATAAGAACGCGTCGGGCCACATCGGACTCACATTTGTACACACACATAGTATCGACATAAATAAACACAACCATAGTCTAATCCAAATACAGAATGATTAATAAAACATGCGTTGATTAGATGAGCAAATAACCTAATTAGAAACTCCTACAGTCCGCGCGTTTGACCAGTAGCGTGTCAATCAACATTATGCTGTGAACCACCTAGAGGGCAGAATTTTAAAAGAATAGAAATTATGAGCGGAATGCTCAGTAGGACTAGAGCTATGAAAATATTAACTTTAATATATATAAATTCTTTTATTAACACAAGGAAAATGAAACATAGTAAATAGGTTCCTTTAATCTCATGTTTACCATTTAGGTCCAACATTCATCTGAAACTAATCTTATCATTTTAATCCTAAGCAAAGCCATTAAAATCACCATCGTAGTAGCCCAGCTGGGTTTCAGAACCTGTCTCCAAGATTGCTCTTTGCACGACCCAATCTTTAAATATGATATCATGCTTTAGCATATCATTCCAAACGGTGTTTTTGACTCGTTTGATACAATATCATTATTCGAGTCTCATATTACCAAGTTTTCTAATTTACATTCATTATTTTATTCATTATGATCATTTCATCATCCAAAAATTATTGAAAATAGTTGAATAAATATATCATAATCTTTTCTTGAAAACATTTTCAAGAAAATATATCGTGGCAAAAACTTTTTTAAAATTATGGCTGCCAAAGAAGAAGGTCTAGAGTTCTACCTCATTGTCTAATACAACAACACTTATGCCACAGTCCCAACCCGTTATACGTTAGCTACTCGAAACTGTGAATAACCTTAGATGTGAACTAGAGTCATCAATATCTAACTTAGAGTATTCTACAATACTATGTTATCTTATGGTGTCTAAGTGTGCCTTTAACGGTCAAGAAGTCATGTCACAAGGTCAAAAATCTCTTTTTATACTTTAAATAGTGAAAACTAGTAAGAAACAATCTTTTCATGTGGCTTGATCAGCCTACCGAACTGCAGACGTTGGGCCTGCCCACCACCTAAGTCCGGCCTACTGAACTACTTGAATCCGGCTTGTCGAAGAAATCAGTTTGGCCTGTCAATCTCTTGAATCCGACCTACCGAAGCATAAGTTCAGCCTATTGATCTATTGAAATCTAGAAAATTATGGATTTCAGGTTTTGACCTCCCTAATCTTTCAAAGCTCGATTTAACCCATTTTTGGCCAATTCCAACCCAAAAATCATTCAGAAAACACTAGGAAATAGTTCTAAACCTATTCTATTTAGAACAAAATCCCTAAATTTAAACACAATTTCACAGTTTATTTGATAATTTTAGAAAAATTTAAAAACTTGGTTAAGTTAATTTTGCTCAAATAAAGTTTAAATTCTTGGCAAAATACATTCTACAACTCAGATTGAACACTATTTTAGCTCAAGGAAGCTAGAATTCTAACATCTAAGGGAGATTGAAAATTTTTAAAATAAAACTTTGAGACTTTGAGAAAGGGAATCTAACCTCAAATTTAAACTTTTAAACTGATTAAAGTGGCTTTGTGGTTCAAATGCTCACCCTCTTGGCCTCCGCTTGGTGGCTAAAATCAAAAAGTGAGGAGGGAGAAAGAAAGCACGCACAGAGAGAGAGCAAGAAAGAGTGAATAGAGTGAGAGAGTGAAGGAAGAGTGAATAAATAGAGAGAGGACTAAGTGGTTTTAGAGTGAAAACTATGTCCAGTATATGGTTTTGGTGAAACAGTTTCAAGGTTGTTTGAGTTTTTGGTATAGAGAGCACTCGTCTGAAATTTGACAAATTGTTTTGTTCGAAAATTTAAGATAACTAATAGAAATAATTAAAAGCGAAATTAATTAGAAAAATACCACAAAATGATTAGATTTAGTCTAATCATACTTAACTAACCTTTGGACGTTACAACACATTATTATGAAATTGTCATGACCTAAAAATAGGGCCATGATGAAGTGAAAATCAAGGAAAATAATTCAAAGATTAACTAACAAAATCAACCAGAATTGCCTTGGCACCTAAATAATAATAAAAATTTACTGCTTGTATAAGGCTTAACTGTCCGTAAAGAATATTGTACAGTCCGGATACAAACACCCTACTAAGACTGACATCGGGACAAATCATAATACAACAGATGTAGAGTGAAGTATAGATCCTTACTAAAAATACCAGACAGCATAAAGCACAGTCTCAATCACGATTGGTCTTACAAAACCTCAAAGAGGAATTTTTAAAACAATAAAACGTGAGTGAAAGACTTAGTATAATTTACTTTTGAAATCATAATATTTAAAACTCATATAGACCAATAAAATAAATATTAGCAAATACACTAACCGAAACTGAATATATAATTTATTGAAAATTATACTAATTAAAGTTTTACTTATGTGAAACCTAATTAACACCATTGAAGTAGCCTATATAGGTTTTTAGACCTGTTTCTAGGATGTTCTTTGTAGAACCTAAACTCTGAAGGCTCTAAAAATAAAAACTCAACTATCTAGAAAAAAAGTGTCACGAAGCGATCTTGACTCGATGAGTCTCATACCGAACAATGTTTGAAACTATCTAAAAACAGAATAAAGCTTGGAGCAATCTCAGCCCGATATCAGGGTACCTTGGAGCAATTTCAATCCAAGATTTGATTTTCTTTTTGTGACCCTTTGAAAATCATATTTTCAAATGCATTGAAAACATTAAAATAGAATTCTTTAAAACACATATAATCATTTAAAATTGATTAACTCAAAATCACATATTTTCAAATATCTTGAAAATAATATAGAAACAATTCTTAAAAATCATTTAATAATAAATTTTGACCAAAATCATTTCTAAAGGAGGCTACCAAAGAAGAGACAGAAAATATTCTACCTTGGTAGTAGCATACCGACAATGTTAGCTTTAAAATGGAATCCAATGTTGGCTCCGTTTTGTTTAAAAACCTTTAAATGCATTTAAAGTCAGAAATAACGCCTAAATAAATATTATTATGTTAATTTAATTACTAGTGTACCTCTTTGTAAAAATCAATTAAGGAATGCATGGTTGAGACTCTCAATGTTTAAAAACATAAAAATAGGGTCTTTTGGGCAATTTTACGTCATAAAATAACAAAAAACCAAATCGACACGAATTAGGCAGCTCAGCGGGGTCGAAGGGGAGGTGATGACATGGTCGCTAGCTCCTACCAGTCGACCTGTTCTACAAGATCGGTCAACGAATCTTGCCTAGACATGGTCTTCCTAGATCGCACCTCTTTTGCGACTAGCTTCAACCCAAAGTCAAAATTTTCACTCCAAATCTACTTTAAATGCTCAAGAATGATCTTAAACACCAAGATAAATAAGCTTAAACATAAAAAAATGATTTCTTCCATATCTTAACCTAAATTCACAACCCACAATTCTTGAATCAAAGCTTCAAGAGAACAAGACCTAGCTTAAAACCAAATCTGAATTTTCAAAAAGTAACTCTTCAAGCAAATCAAAACATGAACCCAACATCCTCAAATCATTAAAATGAAACACATGGGAAAATCTTTTTCAAAAGGATTAATTACAAAAATTCTCCTTTAACTATAGCTCTTGTAACGCTATACTCCTTGAAGACGTAACACGTGTTCCCCTAAAGTATGATATATTAGCAAAAAAGCTCCTTTTGTCAAAACTTTTAATAAATCTTAGTACATAACTAAGATTTGGGTTTGCTACATAATATCTATCATGTTTAAAGCTAATGTGAGTTGATATAATTTAAAATTTTAATTGCTAAAAATATAAATTCAAAAACCTTAAAAAAAATTTAAAACAAATAATCTTTTTTAACTTTCATGTGACTATATTAGGATAAAATAATAGTCTACAAACTATTCAACAATCTCATTATTTGTGTAATGTTCTGTTATTTATGCTCAAAATCATAATTCAAGGAGCTTTCTTCCTAATATTTTTATAACTAAGGAGAAATAAATATTACTTTTTAAAGTTTAGGGGGACCAAATGTTACGTTTTGAAGTTCAGGGAGCATAATATTATAAAGGCTATGATTGAGGGAGAATTTTTACAATTAATCCTTTTCAAAAACCACACATTTCAACATATAAGTCATAATTAGGCATTAACTACCCTTAAAACGGACATGTGTGGCAAGTTTCAAATTTAAAACATCAAGACCACAAGCCAATTCACCATCCTTTCACAAACTCTGACTTTAATTCGAAAACAAAAAGAGGAGAACAAAAGGACTAACATTTTAAAGAGGGAAATCAAACACAATCAGAGTTGGTTTAAAAATCTCACCTCAATTCCTCCTTGGATAGGGCTAGAAATCAACTTTTCTTTTGGAACTTCCATTGGTTAGAGAGAGAGTGTGTGAGAAACGAGAAAAACGGAGAGGAGGAACTATCTGGAGGTGCCTTGAAGTGGTTTACATGTAAGAAGGAAATATAAATGAAGCAGCTATGGCAATTTCGTAAATAATTGTGCTAAACAGTGGCATGGTAAACTTTAAAACATTGATAAAACTAACAATTTTAAACCAATAAATATAAAATTTTAAAATAGTTAAAAATCAAAATAATGCAATGTAATTTGAAATAGACTCTAATGAAAATTATTTAAAATTTGGCATATTAATTAAATTAAATTAATACAATTAACTTTACTTAAACTTCAAGGGTGCTATAGAAACTCTAAGCTTCCCACACCGTTTCTCCTGTTCCAACAAAATCGAAAACACTATTCCTTTCTCTCTCTTTCCTCTCATCCTCTCTAGCCATTCTCTAGTGAATTTGACCTAAACCTTACCCCTAATCAATGATTCCAGCTACACGGATATGAGAAAACCAACGGCGACTCCATTTGTATGGATCGAGACAAAACCAGCAAGGATCACTATTGCGATGCTGCTATCTTATTCTGATCTATACTGCCATATCGAGCAACTGATGCAGTGATCCTTCTCGTTCATTATGAATACCAAAACCTGTTCCTCTTCACAGCAAAAGATGATTTTGTTCATTAAGTTCATCAATCCGAAGAAGCTCATGGCAGATGTAGAGGAGCTAGAGTTTTTGGTCAAGAACCGATTGAGAACCGTGACGATAATCAAAGGAGCATCTTTAGATTGAAGTCATCGCAAACCCTAGCAATTCAAGGTCATAGACATCATCGCAAAGAAGGCTTGCCATGGCAGTGATGAAGCTCCTTTTTGTGAAGAAGGAAGAGCAAGTTGCATTGATAAAAAAGGGAGAGAAAAGATAGAGAACCTTAAGGCTTTAATTTTTTTTAGGATTTGTATTTTTTTTTTACTAATGTACTAGGGTATCACTAATGTACAGGAGTATATCACCGATATATTTTAGTTTTCACTGATATCATAGGGTTTATCATTAAATAAGCTAGGTCTTTTGATACTGATGTATTCAAGTTTATTATTGATATACTCGGGTTTATCACTGATGTACTAAAGTATATCATAGATATACTATAGCTGATTAATAATTAATAAATATTATTTTTATCATTGTGATTTTTTAATTAATAAGGAGGGGCCATTTCCTTAATTTAGAAATAGTATAATCATTTGTTTTCAAAAAGGCTATTAAAAAAGCCACCTAACCCAATTTTTTAAAAAAGAAGAAGAAGAAGAAGAAGAAGAAGAAGAAGAAAGAAAGAACAGAAAAAGGAGTGGAAAGGGAAGTTGGGCTACCATGAAGTAGTACCTCTTTTCTTCGCTATTGAAGTTGGTCTCTTATCAAATTTTAGCATTTTCTTCTTATTATGGGTTGATATGTTAGCTTTTTAACCTAATAATTAAAATATTTCCATTTGTAAATTATTTAAAAATTAAAATTTTTCTTTCTAAAACTAAAATATACGATAAAAACATATATAGTATTCAAAATATTATTATATTGTGGTGCACAAAATATAATAACATATTAATAAAATGTCATTTTGATCCTTTTAGCATTATAAAAATATTTACATTGAAGATGGCCTTGCTAACTAATTGAATGATTAAAAATTGGTCCACTGTTTGGCTTATCCATTAGACTGGACTATTTATTTTGAATAAAAATTTATAAAAAGAAATATTTACTTTCAAACAGGACAAAAACAAGTATATTTGTTAGAATTAACATTGCAAAAAATTGAAAAGTAATAAAAAAAAACTGATGACCAGAATTGTGGTTACAATTTAGCCCAATATCTAAGAAAATATATATCTGAAACTTTATTTTTAGGGGTACATTCTTATAGGATTGGCTAGCTTTTCCTATCGTTATGATAATCTCATCTTCGAATTAATTTGGGATTCCTTGTAGAGTCAAATGAAGTATTATACATTTTCCTCAAAGGGATACCAATCCCTTTATGGCGGGTTTTTGCACCAAACAGGAGATTAGGATAGCTTTATCCCAGTCCCATGTCTTAAAAGAAGCGAAAAATTGCTCTCTTTGTAGCTTATGAAGAACAATCACGTTTTTACAGATGAATTAATTGACGTATTAGTTCTATTAGATACCTTTTTTATTTAATAAAATAAATAATTGTGTCAATATGCTGTGGCGCATTAGTGACATTTAAAAGGGACAATTAGGTAAATAGCTCAAAAAATTTAAGAAATAAAAATTAATAAACCAAATCTTAGAAAACTTTAGGGTGCGTTTTGGTTTGTAGTTTGAATCAGGGTTCGAATTATTTTATTATAGTATTTTTTTTTATAAAAATTTACATTTTTATTTAAATTTTTTATTTAAATTTATGAACCAAACGAACTCTTAATTTATAGACAAGTGTAATTAAATTAGATTTACTAAATAGTTGAATAACACAACTACGCCTAGGTTGAAATCCCAAACTCACACGTCTTCCCTTTCCTTCTCTCTCTCTTCTGCATTGTCTCAGACTTGCACAGTGCATAATGCATTGTCCCCTCTCTCGCCTTCTCCCTCCCTCTCCCTCTCTCTTCTGCATGGTTTAAGGAGTGCTCTTTTAGCTCCTCTTTCTCCCCCCTGTCATGTGCTTCACCTTTGGGTTAGATTTCTATCGCGAGGTACACCCTGGCGATTACATCTCGCTGCCTTAGGTCGCCGCCATGAGGTAGATCTCACCGCCTCGAAGATCTCAGGTTGCTTCGTGCGATCTACACAGCTTCGAGTTGTTGGCGATGGAGACACAGTAGATTGGCGGAGTGAGAGAGATGTTTGGAAGAGAGAGAGTTCTGGGGAGAAAGGGAGAGGAAGAGAGGTACGAGGGAAAGGGGTGTGTGAGGAAAAAGGAGATGGAAAAAGAGTAAGGGGGAGAGAGATAGTAAATCTGTTGAGGATGAAAAAGTAAATATCAATAGCTCTAAAGATAGATTTGGCCTGTTGTTTAACTAACCTGGTAAATTGGTCATTTACGAGAGAGTCCGTAAAAAATTTATTCAATAATAGATGGTCTTTCATAGACTAGCCAACTGTCCTTAAAATTGTTTCTAATAAGGTTTCGAATTTAATTGCTATGTGCATATCAATTGCCAGCACGTCCTTGTAGACTACTATTAGAGTCTAAGAGCCCAAAACCAATAGGTATTGATGCACATAGATGACGTATTGAATTTAGATCATCTTTCATGGTATTGTGCCACAATGTGGTTTTGCTTCCACGTAGTGTGAAAAAGTAATTGGGTCATCTTCAGCATCAGTGTTAATGTTAGATTCTTGCAGGTACACAACATAATATGATGGAATTGCAAGTTTTCTTACTCTAGTAGATTTCCTTTTATGTTGCATCAACACTCTCTCGTTAATGATGTTGAATAACTAGGTCATATTATGTTGCATCAACATAATATGATGACGTAGTTTTTCAATAACTCGTGTTTCCTGAATTATCAAATTCGGATGACTTCCCTGAAAAACAATCAGCTTGCTTGAAGGTTCACTAATGTGGCTTTTTTCAAGCACTAACTTATGAGGTGCACCACTTCCACTAATCATATCATTCTCTAGAAACCTTGCATTATGAGATTTTACTATTTTTGTAGCACAAAGACAATAAAATCCGTATCCCTTAGACTTTTTTGCGAGCTAATTTTTGAGTCTAACTTTTTCTCTTGTGGTTTATAAATTCTCACCTCTGCAGGGCAACCCCATATATGTACATACTTTAAATTAGGTTTCTAACATTTCCATCACTTAAAGGGTGTTTTTAGAACTATTTTGGTTAGAACCCTGTTTAGAACATATACTGCTGTCTTTTAAGGCTTCATTTCACAACGATAATAGTAGATCAAAGTTACTAGTCATATTCCCCACCATATTCTTCAAGGTCTGGTTTCATCTTTAGCTACACCATTTTGAGATAGTGAGCCCGATATTGTATATTGGACAACAGTGCCTTCTTACTATAGAAACCTCACAAATGGACCATGTAATTGTCCTCCTTTGATGTACCTACCACCACCACATTTTTCGGACCTCATCATCGTAGTTTGTTTTCTTAACTATTTCTTTACCTCTGCTTTATAGATTTTGAAATCATGTGTGTTCATTGATTTGCATAGAGAATTTAAATGAAAATTTAAATTTTTGTGAGAAAAAAAACAGTAACAAAATGATTCAAGTTGTGGTTGATGTACGAACCAAACGGACCCACGTGTTTGCTCTTATCATAAAGCAAAAAAGATTCATATATCTTGAGAATTAATCAATAAAAATAATGAAATATCCTTGACTATTCAAACACATATCACAAGGACCGCTAATGTTAGTATGTATGGTCTCTAAAATATCAAAGTCCTCTTGGCATCCTTATTAGTTTTCTTGGTCTGTTTTCTTTTAATGCAATCCACACAAATAAATCAAAATCAGTAAAATCAAGAGCCTTAAAGATCTCCTCATTTACTAATCTATTATTTTTTTCAATAAAGATATGTTATAATCTTCTATGCCGCGTTATATAAGATTTCTCATTTATAATACTACGTCTAATGCCAACGTTATTACCATGTACATTCATAAGCGTATAATCATATTTAGGCTTTAAATGAAGTCTAAATAACCCCGTCAAGAAAAGGACCATCACCAACGATGACGTTGTCTTTAAGCAACTTAACGGAAGAACCATCAAAATTGAAACTAAAACCATATGATAAAAGTCTTGAAACTGATATAAAATTCCTTGAATAAGATGGAATCTAAAAGGTTCTTTCAAGATGTGGAGCAAAACCAGATGTTAGGAAAAGTCTATAAATCCAAACCGTTTCCACATGTGAATGCATCTGATTTCCTAAATAGATAACACATTCACTTTCCATCATTTTTCTTTGATTTATGAACTTATGCATAGCATTCGCAATAGAGATTATAGAACCAGAATCAATCTATCAAGTATTATCGAAAACATGAGCCATATGAGATTCATAACACATTGGAAATAAGAGATAAATTAAAGTTTAAGATAGTCGACAAAGATTGACTAGCTACAAAATAAATTAATTATAGCTTACTGAATACGCAAAGAAGCAAAAATATAGAAAATTTATCCATATGTAAATTAATCCGAACCATAAAATCAATACGTCATTATAACATTTTTTGTGGGCGTAAATTACAGCGTGCAAAGATTTTAATATTTCTTTATAATAAGACTCGTATTTCGATTTTTTTTTTTTTAAATCTAGTATGTGGGCAACTTATTTTTATTTTTATTTTCTGAAAAATAAAAGACAATTCACAATCCCATTCTAATTAAACACAAAAATATGTCAATCACTTTATAGCATTAAGTCATTATATTTTTCTCTTATGTTTAATTATAATTAATGATGTCATTAACTCAGCGTGACTAAATTAAATTGGATTATATCCTTATGTCACTAAACATTATCATAATTAAGATTGCTATAGCAATCACTTAATTAATCAAATATTACTTTAATATGACATCAATGGTATTGAGTAAACTGTATGTTAATCACATATAACTAGTGGTTCGAACAACTACTAACAACATACACAGTGGCTTAAATATCCAAATAATCAAGCGAATATCACGTAGATGATACACTGTAAATCATCAAATCTGAACAATATAAATGCACTCATACTTCTTCGCATTTAGACTTCAATGCATACTTGAAATTAATAAATATAATTAACTCATTGTACACAAATGCATACAATTACATACAAGAAATAAGCTTAAAACATGACAGAGAACAACCAATTTTAAGTTGGTGTCTGCAAATAGTAGACACCATATTAATGTCCATTCCTAATATAAACTAAAGCTATTCAAATCAGAAGTTCAAATGGAACACGTTAGTGAACCTATGCCAATATCTACTATAGATTCGGCCAAATACCGAAATACCCGGACAAATATATAGGGAGACGCACACACACACATACATGCATATCAATTGCCACTACGTCCCTATAGACTACTATTAGAGTCTAAAGGCCAAAAACCAATTGGTGTTGATGCACATAGATGACATATCTAAGTCGAACCTTCTTAATGGCAAGACCCAATTGACAAATACAAGGCGATATATAATATATTTTCGCCCTATATATACACACACACACACATAAAAGTTAATTTGGCAATCCAAATCCCAGCTAAAGGGCACCGATATGTACTACATTGGAATGTCGAACATGAAAATTGAATACAATATGTGCGGATCACAAAAATTACTCCAGCAACCCAAATCAATGAGATCATCATTATGCCTATCATAAGCATGAATTGAAAAGTGTTTGACACATAAGCAAATGTCAAAAAATAATTATACCATGGAACATGAGTTAGACTCGATGGTTAGTAACCAATTCTAGAAAGTGAAGATTATTGTTTGTAAATGGGTCTTTAAAACTGGAAAAGCCTTGTCGGATAATGTTGAAAGATATAAGACAAAACTTATAACCAAAAGATTCACTCAACAAGAACCATTGGGTTATCACAACATCTTCTTTCTGGTTTCAAAAAAGAACTCATTTGGGATAATCATGGCCTTGTTAGTGGCTCATTTTGTTATGGAGTTACATTAAATAGATTTGAAAATGGTCTTCCTCAATGGTGATCTCAATGAAGAGATTTACTTGAAACAATCAGAAAGGTTCATCTCAAATGGGAACGATAACTTGGTTTGCAAGCTCAGACAATATAAGGTTTCAAATTTAATTAATTAAAATTAGTGTGTAAATGGTAATTAATGTGCCTAATTAAAATTTTATTATTAATTAGTCACTTTTAAAGTTTTTAATCTATTTTGTTTTATTTCACATATTTATTTTCAGCCATTATTAATTATTTTAAAAATAAATTTCTGGTCATCATTTTGATATTTTACCGCTTTGATTTAATTACACCATTTCCCCATGTTTTAACTAATAATTCTTGAAAGTTCAAACTTTTTGACAAAATATAAAGTGGCCTTAACTGACACACATGCCAGTTCCAAGTGATAGCTCTCAGACCTTCAAAACCTCACTCTCAAAACCAACAACAGAACATGGTTTTGAACCAAAACCATTACCAGATTTCAAGTCAGGAAAGATTTCATACCTACCCTCACTCTCCCTCGTAGCACTCTCTCTCTCTCTCCCTCCCTCTTCTATCCCAATTTCTACTTTACTATTTCCAAACAAAATCAAACACAAGGCTGCCATTGCCAAACCATAAGCAAAAATCAGCAATTTCAGACTTTGATTTTCAGCAACCTAAGGTTAAAAGTTGTGTGAATTAACTTATCTTCTAAATTTTGAAATTTATCTTTGATTTATACCTTTAAAATTCGCGTATATGGGTCTGGAAATCATCATTTATGTTAGTTAGCTTTTGTTTAGAGTTTTTGGAATTCAAAGTGTTTATGCATGTGAAAAACTGAGAATTTATTATGATCTTAACATCTGAGAACCGTGAAAATTATTTAAAGAAGTTTATGTATGATCTATCTGAGTCTATACATTGCATTTAACTGTTTTATACTTAAAAGTTCACATTTAAACATATTTTTACATTTATTTTTCTTTTTTGAGAATATTTAAGAATATTGTTGCTTAAATAGTGAATCTAAGTTGCATGTGAGTAAGAATGAGCTTATATGGTTCATATAATGATTTAGGATCATTAGAACATGTTTTAGGTGCATTAGAACTAATTTTGGAGTGTTCGAAATAAATTTGAGGCTTCTGTTGAGGCGACGCAGTCGGCCACGGTCTGTGTAATATGATTGACTGTGGTGTCTCACAATGACGTGATCAACTACGGGTAGTGTACCTCGGTCGAACACCATGCTCCAAAATGCACGATTTCGACCAATCCAAGCCCATTTTGATCCCCATTGTGTTTCAAATGTGTTTTCATGTGTATTATTGATAAAAAAATGGTAAATTAATATATTTAAAGAGTGATTAATTACCATGAGAACAAACGTGGGATTTAAAATGTATAAGGCACACTAAAAAACCATTTATAACATGTTAAATATAGATACATTGTGTGTTAACACTATAAGAAAAACTACATTTAACGACATATTATTTACGACATGTAGTTTTTGAATGTTGTTGAAAAGTACATACAATGACAGCTTAAACACAGATGTCATTAACGATATTTGAAACAATAATTAACGACATCTATAGATGTCGTATTAAAGGTCTTCTTTTAACGATAATAGTTTAGTGTCGTTAAACTATTTAACGACAAGTAGGAGATGTCGTCAAAGCCTTGAAGATTCTACGACACTCATTATAGACGACATTGGTCAAGATGTCGTCTATAAGAGATGTCGTGGAATCTCCAAGGCTTTGACAACATCTCTTACTTGTTGTTAAATAATTTAACGATAATAAATTATTGTCGTTTAAAGGAAACCTTTAAGACGGCATCTATATAGGTGTCGTTAATTATTGTTTCAAATGTTATTAACGACATCTTTGTTGGAGATGTCGTTGTATGTACTTTTCAACGATATTTAAAAACTACATGTAATAAATAATGTGTCGTTAAATGTAATTTTTTTTTGTAGTGTAAGATCTGAAATTTTCCTAAGATTAGCAGCTATATGGGAGGAGCTAACATATAACAGTTCGGTACGTATAACAGTTCGGTACGGAGTTACAAGAGGTACTCCATTGTTAGGAATTGAGGTAGAATTCTACACCCTTTTTTTTTGTAGCCATGATATTTTACCCTTTCTTTTGTAGCCATGATATTTGACGTGTTTGGGTTGTAAATTATATTCTTGAATGTTTTAAGTATTGATTATGCTTTAAAGATATTTTCAAACATTTTTAAAAATATGTTTCTAAAAGAAAGTGATTTTAAAAAAATAATTGATATCTCGACATATGCAGGACTGAGAGAGATAACATGTTCGAACAGTTTTCAATTGCTAACAGGTGTTAGATTCCCTGGTTGGTTGTATTTTTAAAAGCATGGTGCCACACAAAGTTTAGGTCATACATAGAGCGGCTTAAGAGACAGGTCTTAAAACCTTGATTGGGTCAATACAGTGGTGTTCATTTCAGACCTTGCAACAAATAAGTATTAATTTATGATTTGAGATAAATCATATGAAGCATGTAGTCTGATTATTTTGTTTAAATGAAATCATATTGTTTATTATTTTGCACTGTTTTTGTTTTATTATCAATTACTGTTTAAAAATTTAATTTAATATTATGCTGAACCTTTGGCATATAGTTTTCTACTTGTCTTTTACTTTTCCTAGGAGGTTTGTAGTATGTAATTGAGTAAATTGTTGGATTACTCGTGATGTTGTTGAGTTGTTTTGATTATTTGTGTGTTCATCAAAGCATGTAATAAAGAGACAATATTCATGTGCTATGATTTATTTTGTTGGATTGCAGTTTGGATGTTATTTCTTTATGTCTGGATTATGTATACACTACCATGTGCTTGTGAGACCTAGATGGTATTTAATAGATCTTTTAATTTTTTATGTTCTTGTGATTATTTTAATAATTTCTTTTGATCATGTTATGTTTTAATTTATTCCAAATTATTTCTATTTGTCTTAATTTGGTTTACTTGTTTATAAAATATTTACAATAATATTTGCAAAATAAAAGTTAAATTACAAGAGTCTAAGTGTAAACTTAATTAGTTATTTTCAAATTAAACTATCATGTCACTACCTCGGTTTAGGAGCACGACAAAAAAATTGTAAATGGACTAACGCAGGCCTCTCAACAGTGGTATGTGGTGGTATTTGAAGTTTCATAATGTTAAGAAGAATGTTATGGATTATTATGCATACCATAAGGTCACCAGGAGTAAAATAATTTTCTTAGTCCTATATAGATGATATTTTGCTTATTTCTATAGATATGGGCTTTCTTCATGAGGTTATATATGTCACGATCTGTGAATATGTTATTAACCTAAAATAAACCCAGATTTAAGTAACCTAAATTCGGAACACTCGAGGAATCACCTTAGAAATCAATAATAAAATTAAAATAATCATCTTGTGAGGGCTTAAAAGGCTGTAAATTATTAAAACAATTTGAGTGCAAAATTTTTTCTCCAAAATTATAAATCCAAAAAAATAATTATTGGGACAAGTCGTGCAATATAGTCTTTTAGGTTTAAAAAAGGAGTTAAATCAAACCTCATAAATTGAATGAAGATAGCCCCAAGTCTCTAATATCGCTCCATTACAGCCTCAGTTCCCAATCCCTTGTCACCCAATGGGGAGGTTTAAAAACATAAAAACTAGATGTGCATGTAAGTCTCAGTAGTATATTTTTTTATTTTCAAAATAAAAAAAACCCCTCAGACTATTCAAAGGCAATTTCCAAAATAACCCTTTTTAAAAAATAAAATTAAATGACAATTGAATCATCAATAATGCAGAATTACAAACATGCAGATATAAGAAAAATCAAGTAAACAATGTCAACAATACAGTTTATGTCCCTATTATAACTTAAGAGCTCGTTTGGTTTGTAATTTTAACCACAACTTAAATCATTTTGTTATAGTATTTTTACTCACAAAAATTTAAATTTTCATTCAAATTCTCTATTTAAATCTATGAACCAAACGGACTTTAAATAACGTGTAATATTCTACTGCCAACGCCAACAAATACCATGGCGATTCCCCTAATCGGAAAGGTGCACTCTTTGTACTGTGTGTGCAATCTAGCCTATCCAGATATATACTTAAAATATCTTAAACCCTTTTTTCCAAACTATGTAAAATACTTTCATATCATAAATATTTCTTTTCAAATATCTGAATATATAACTTGTATACAAATTCAAAAACAGAAACTTTCAAAAGATTTTAAATACTAAAATGCTCCCTAAACAAAATACAATACTTATTTTTTTTTCATTTTCTTATAAACCCAGAGAGAGTTAATCTACGTGAAAACCTAATTTCGATAATCACATTGTTTCATAAAATATCATTTCTAAAGCCATGATTAAACAAATCATTTAAAAAATTCTTTTGCTTAAAATACATCTTTGTCAAAACACTTTAAAAACAAATATCGGTTACCAAAACAAGGGGTACATATCCTGCCTTGTTTGCAAATAGTCTACCGAGTCTACCACCACCATTGGTTGTAACTCCTTTACGCAACCGTTTGATCGTCATATCCATTAACTTTGATCCCACCGGAATAGGCTTAATTATCCTGTACTCCTCCCAAACAAGTAGCCCCTCCTTTAATTTTCAATTAAATCAAATCGTCAATCTCAAACTTAAAATATAAACTAAAATTTATTAGTATAGTTTGATAAACTTTAAAATAGACATAAAATAGTTTTGACATTTTTTAGACTAGAATTTAGTAAGGAAAAGATCTAAAACCAGCGTAAGAAAAACACAAGTTCAAAAACAAGTAACGATGGAATTCCAGCCCTACAAGAGAGGTCTGGTCTCTTTTCCATGCGACCAGAAGCAAACCAACTTTTAGGTTTATAACTTTCAATCGCAATTGCATCAAAACATGATATATATATATATATATATATATATATATATATATATAT
>CAMOHE010033684.1:0-11707 GCA_946598075.1 Artocarpus hirsutus | reverse complement strand
CTTTTGTAAAACGGGAAAACTTATCCATTAAATTCAATAAATTCAAAGGTCAATTGTTTCGTTACCAAAATTAAAGAAATCATACTATAATTATGTTACTTAATCAGAATAAAACATCCATAAATAAATTCCATCTTATCACAATTTTGTAGAATTTCTGCTGACTACTTGTCAGCTGTCATCGGCCTGCCGATCTCAGAAGTTCGGCCTGCCGATCTCAGAAGTCCGGCCTACCGATGATATACCATCGGCTTGCCGTTCAGAGAACATCATTTCGGCCTGTCGAACTTAATAGTCCGGCCTGCCGAACTGCCTTAACACTCAAAATTCATTCATAACATATAATTGTCCATAAAAATATAATTAATCACATAACATTAATGACATGAACATTTGAGCACATCAATTCCACGCGAGCGTCACCTGTCATAACACTTAAAATGAAATGGTTAGCACCATTTATCATATATCACAGCACTTGTCATGAGTATATCACTTAACATCGTCATAATCATATCATAACATTTAACGTCGTTATTAATAATAGCATTATCCATTACATGAAATTAGGTGGGCGTTACACGTTTAGTTTTATTGAATGTATGATGAGCAAACAAAAGTCTAAGACTTTTGGTCTAAACCTTTAAGAATCATGCTTATGATGGATAGATTGTACAAAAGACAAGAATCTTTAAGGTGATGGTCTAAATCATAAGATTTGTAATCAAGGGAATAAAGTTGGGCACTTTAATCATGCTAAGATTATTATGTTGTCTATATCCCTAATGGGAGATGGCTTGTCTTGGTCATTGGAGTAGGACTCTGCAAATAGAAACATTGGTACATTGTCATAGGTGATGATGTATTGGATCGAGACAAAAAGTAGAATTGATTTAGTTAATAATTCTGTTTGTTCAAATCAATTCATTTTAGACAATCATATGTGTTGTGTTTTAATCTTGAAATCATTAATGAGCTTGTATTCTTGACTTATGTCTTTTAATATACCAAAGGGTGACATCTTGATTTAATGATGGAACACATACCGATACGTTGGAGACATGAATCTTGATTCATGTAGACTCGTTATTAGTAGATATAGAATCCATGGCTCCTTTTGTAGAGTTAATGATATTCTCTTGTATGTATTATCTTGTAATTGGAAGACTAGAGCGCTCAACCACTTCACACATAGGTGTAACTAAATGGTATATTATCTATGAATAGTAAGTATTCCAATGGTGTGATAATAGAGCATAAGATAAAAAAAATTAGGAAGCTAAATGAAATTAATCCTTATGCCGATTATAAATATCTTATCGGGATATGACGTATTATAATATGTCATAGACGGTTAGCTTTTGGAGCTTTGTAATTTTATATAGCTTGAGAGTGTAGCTCTAAGCTTTTAGTGGAGTAGTGTTAGAGTTGATAATTACAAAATATGTATCTAAGATATGGTATTTTATAATTATAAAAGCTTGATCTATATATGTCCAGCATGTCCTCTTTGCTAGCTCATAATAATCTTGTAACGATATGGTGTGTTTTTCATACATATTGGTGACTTATGTTAAATTATTAGATTGACTAAAATTCAATAATTTTGGATTTGATAAATCATGTTAGTTTATTGGTTCAATTAATTTTGTAAATTAATTTAAGATAAACATGTTGAATTATTTGGATAACATTTTATTTTGTATATGATTGTTTCAATCAGATAATGTCTCTATTATGTTTATTAAATTAAAACTGAGACTCGATCTAAGATTCTTAGGTGGAAATAAGATATTCTAAAAATTCTAGATTATATCGTACGGTCGACAGGCCAATGGGAAACTTCAATAAACCGATAGAGTAAGTTTGGTAGGCCGATTTGTCAAACATGCGATAATTAGTATACACGTTTTTTATGCGTTTTTCATCAGAAGTTGATCCAGTCACAAATTTTAAGGCCTAATCTGATAAGGTTTAACCTCAAATTCAACCACTATATATATTGGGTGAGTTCTCTTAGTTATTTAGATCATTTGAGAAACATAGAGTGAGTACTCTAATGTGAGAAACTCTAAAACTCCTTGAGAGCTATTGTTCAACTCAAGAAACTTAGTTCTAGGTTTTTTCAAGTGGTTGGAAGAATATTCATTAGACAAAAAGCTATACGATGTGCGACCACCCATACTCCAATCGTGGATAGAGAATAGCAAAGAAGACTGGTTGGTTGAGGCTCTTCTAGAAAAGGTTAGTACTGTTTTTCAACAATCGACATCAGAGCCTAGCTTTTACATTGATTTTATCGGTTTGAGATCATACTGTATACATGAATTATGTGATCTTGTTATCTTCTATACTTGAATTTAATTTTTTAGGGAGTTGGTACCCTAGGGTTTTTATATTATCAAACATTGTCGTGAGATTATGTGGTGAATACTGCTTATTAATTAATTATGGTTGATTAAATTTATGTTTTAATTATTTATTAATTAATCAATTTTTACTGGTTATGGTTCCTTAGAGGTTAGAATGTATATATAGGTTTTTTTATGTAATTAGATAGCGGTCTATCATCATCGTCTAGGATTTATTATTTTCATTTTAACTTGTAAAATTTGTATTAAAATAATTATTCAAAGTGCAAAATGATCTAGAAGATGGAGATGATTGGAGTTTTGTTGTTCTTTTGTGTTTATTTAATATCTGTCGTTTGTTTATTTAAAGACTCTTACTCAATCTCTTTAAATGATAAAGTTATTATTCGTAAAAACAAATTTTTTATTTGTATTAGATGGATGCAAAACAACCTATATTTTATCAAACCTAAGATGGACTTACTATTAACTTTGAGGTTGATGATATCTCTAAAAGACTTAAAACTTCTTACTCTAATTAGACTTATCTTTGGCATTTGCGATTAGGTCATATTAGCCTAAGATTTAAAGGTTGGTAAGAGATGGACCTTTAAGTCATTTAAAAGTGAAATCTATACCATAATGTGAATTTTGTTTAGAGGGAAAAATGACCAAAAGACCATTTGAGTCTAAAGGCAATAGGGCCAAAAGGGTTCTAAAACTTGTGCATAATGATATTTGTGGTCCCATGAACATCAGGGCACATGGAGGGTATGGATACTTCATTACTTTTATTGATGATTACTCAAGATATAGGTGTGTCTACCTAATGCATCATAAAAGCAAAACTTTTGACATGTGGAGGGAGTTTCATGCTAAAGCATAGAAGTAATTAGGTAAACCTATAAAGGTACTTTGATTCGATTGAGGTGGAGAATATCTCTCCGATAAGTTTTTGGGACACTTATTAAAGAATGGGATTGTATCCCATTTGACTATACTGGGCACTCTGCAGCAGAATGGCATAGCTAAGAGAAGGGATATGACTTTGTTGGACATGGTTTGGTCCATGATGAGTTATTCGACATTACTTTTATCTTTTGAGGGTTATGCACTACAAACCATATGTTATCTTTTGAACGATGTGCCTTCAAAATTGGTTCCTAAAACTCCTCATGAGTTATGGACAGGTAGGAAGAAATCCTTAAACCATATTCACATATGGAGATGTATGGCTCATGTCCTGAATAAGGAAGCAAACAAGTTGAAAGCATGTTTGGAAGTTTACATGTTTGTAGGATATCCAAAAGGGACTAAAGGAGGCTATTTCTATAACCCAAAAGAAAATAAAGTCATGGTTTCAACAAATGCAACATTCCTTAAAGAAAGTTACATGAACAATTTTAAGCCTTATAGTAAAGTGGTACTAGAGGAGTTGGTGAGTGGTTCGATCACTCCAGTGGTTCTAGTTAAGACCAATCCAATCAATGTAGAAAATAGATCGAACAACAACCTAAGGGGTAGTGGGAGGATTGAACGTCAACCCAAGAGGTATGCGTTCAATGGTGAAGCCTACTTGGTTGAACTGCTTGAACATGACAAGAATCCTTGCACTTACAGAGGCTATGGAGGATGTTGATTCAAAGCTTTGGACAGAAGTTATGAACACTAAGATGAAGTCCATGGAGACTAATCAAGTCTGGAAACTTATGGATCTTCTCGAAGGGCTAAAACCCATAAGGTGTATGCAGATCTATAACAAAAAAAGAGAAGCAGAGGAAAAAGTTGAAACCTATAAGGCTAGACTAGTAGTTAAGAGATACATGCAAAAGGAAGGAAATGATTACAAGGAAACCTTTTCCCCTGTAGCAATGCTTAAATTCACCTGCATTCTCTTGTCCATAGCTGCCACTTTCAACAACGAAATTGGGTTGATAGATGTCAAGAAGGCTTTTCTGAATGGCTATCTTGATGAGTCCATATATATGGTGTAGCGAAACAGGTTCAAGGCTAAGGGTCCAAAGGGCAAGGTATCTAAACTGTTAAAGTCAATTTATGGACTCATGTAGACTTCCTGTTCTTGGAACATAAGATTTAATTAGGTGATCAAAGCTAATGAGTTAGAACAAAACATGGACGAACCATGTGTACACAAACACATTAAGGATGGTAAGGTGGTTTTTCTACTGTTTTATGTAGATGACATTCTGCTAATTTGCAATGACATTGGGGCATTGTCATCGGTCAAATTATGGTTGACCAACCAGTTTAACATGAAGCACTTGGATGAAGCTAATTATGTTATGGGTATCCAAATCTTTCAAGATGGGAAGAACAAAATGATAGCTTTATCCTAAGCTGCATACATCGATAAAATTCTCGAGAAGTATACAATGCAAAATTTCAAGAAAGGTGAGCAACCATCTAGGTCGAGAATTACTCTTTCTGGGAAAGATTCTCCAAGGTCTAACGAAGAAAGAGAGTACATGAAGAAGGTGTCTCATTCTTTGATAGTGGATAGTCTTATGTATGCGATGCTTTGCACATGACCCGATATTTGTTATACAGTTGGGATAGTAAGTTGATTTCAGTCAGATCCATGACCTAACTATTGGGTTGTGGTCAAGCATATTTTGAAGTACTTGAGAAAGACTAGATGTTATATGCTAGTGTATTCGGATGAGGATCTAACACCTCTAGGATGCACTGATTTAGATTTTCAATCCTATCTAGATTTGAGAAGATTGACTTCTAGTTCCGTGTTTACTCTGGGTGGAGACGACATTGTTAGGAGAAGTATCAAGCAAGATTGCACTTCGAATTCAATGATGGAGGTCGAGTATGTTGCAGCTAGTGATGCTTCAAAAAAAGCAGTGTGGCTCCACAGGTTCTCTAGGGATCTTGAGATAGTTTCTGGCATGGATAAGGTGGTATCGTTGCATTGTGATAACATTGTAGCGATAGCTATTGCTAAGGAATAAAGATTTACAAGAAGAGTAAATATGTTCATTGAAAGTATCATGTGATGAAGGACTTCGTTGAGGCTAGGCATATTATAGTATGCAAAATTGCATTTGAGGACTATTTGGTTGATCCTTTCACAAAGACACTAATTGTGAGAGTTTTCGAGAAGCATGTGGAGGCTATGGGGATGCAAGATATGTCATATTCACTCACTTAGTGTAAGTGGGAGACTATTAGACATAGTGCACTTAGGAGTAAAATGTTGTAATAAGTTTTACGAGACATTTTATTAATAAATAGTCTATTTATTATTATTCATATACAAAATGTTGTCCTCTTTATGTTCAATTCTATTGAATGTATGATAAACAAATAAAAGTCTAAAACTGTTGATCTAAACCTTTAAGAATCGTGCATATGATGGATATATTATACAGAAGACATAAATCTTAAAAGTGGTGGTCTAAATCATAAGATCCGCAATCAAGGGAATGAGTTGGGCACTTTATTCATGCTAAGATTGTTATGTTGTCTACGACCCTAACGAGAAATGGCTTATCTTGTTCATCAAAGTGGGATTCTGCGAGTAGAAACCTTGGTATATTAACATAGGTGACATATTAGATTGGGACAAAAAATAGAATTGATTTGATTAATAATTCTATTTGTTCAAATTAATTTACTTCAAATAATCATATGTGTTGTGTCTTAATCCTAAAATGACTAATGGGCCTGTATTTTTTACTTATGTCTTTTGATATGCCAAAGGGTGATATCTTGATTTAATGAGGGTATGCATACCGTTATGTTGGAGATATGACTCTTGATTTACATAGACTTGTTATTCTTAGATACGGAATGCATAGATCTTTTGTAAAGTTAATAATATTCTCTTATATGCATAATCCTATAATTGGAAGACTAGAGCACTCAATCATTTGGATACATAGGTGTAACCGAATGGTATACTATACATGGATAGTAAGTATTCCAATGGTGTGACAATAGAACATAAGAAAAAAGTAATCGAAAAGGTAAAACAAAATTTATCCTTAAGTCGATTATGAAAATCCTATGAGAATATGATACATTATGATATGTCATGGACGGTTAGCTTTTGGAGCTTTGTAATTTTATATAATTTGAGAGTGCAGCTCTAAGCTTTTAGTGGAGTAGCTTTAGAGTTAATAACTATGAAATATGTATCTAGGAAGTGGTATTTTATAATTATAGAAGCTTGATCTATATATGTCTATCAAGTCCCCTTTGCCAGCTCATAATAATCCTATAACAATACGGCATTGTTTTTCGCACATATTGGTGACTTATGTTAAATTATTAGATTGGCTGAAATTCGATAAGATTGGATTTAATAATTTATGTTAGCTTAATGATTGAATTAATTTTGTAAATTAATCCAAGATAAACATGTTGAATTATTTAGATAATATTTTATTTTCTATGGGATTATCTGTATATGACTGGTTTAATCAAATAACTTCTCTATTCGGTTAGTTGAATTAAAATTGAGGCTCTATATAAGATTCTCATGTGGAAATAAGATATTCTAAGGATTCCAAAATATCATACAGTCGACAAGCTGATGGAAAACTTCAGCAAGCTAATGGAGTAAGTTTGACAGGTCGATTTAGGAGGTCGGCTTGCTAAACATGCAATAATCAGTATACATGTTTTTGGCCTTTTTTTTTTATTTAAAGTTGATCCAAATTCAAAGTATACATGTTTTTGACGCATTTTTCATTTGAAGTTGATCCAAATTCGAATTTTGAGGCCTAATTTGATAAGGTTTAACCCCAAATTCGACCACTATAAATAGGAGTGAGTTTTCTTAGTTATTTAGATCATTTGAGAATCATAGAGTGGGTACTCTAGTGAGAGAAACTTTGAAACTCTCTGAGAGTTATTGTTCAACATCAAGAACCTTAGCTCTAAGTTTTCTCAAGTAGTTGGAAGGAGAGTCATTAGAGGAAAAGCTGTACGATGTGCGACTACCTACACTCCGATCATGGATAAAGAGTAGCAAAGAAGACTAGTTGATTGAGGCTCTTCTATAACGTTTTTCTCTTCATGGATTCTTGTTGCTTTTGGTATATAAAAGAGGTTAGTAAGATCTGTCATTAATTTATGTATTTGGTATGTCAAACTTGTGTTTTGGAAAATATTCTAGCTTAAAATTTTTTAAATTTTGCTATGTACTGGTTTCCAAGACAACCTTAGCCCCAAATCTTGACACCGACTCTGGTCTGAAATCTTGAATCCTGACCCAAACCTTGATCCCAAATCACGAATTGTGACCACGACACTAGCCTTGAATCTCGACCCTGGCCTTAAATCTTGACCTTGATCCCAAATCTTGTTCCCAACCCCAACTTTGAATCACACCCACACTAGGCCCCAAATCTCATCCCCAGTCTCGAATCTCAGTCTTGACCATGGTCCTAAATCCCATGCTCGACCCCAATCCCAAATCTCAACCTTGACACCGATCTCAAATCTCAACCCTTACTCTGGTCTTGAATCCCAACCCCGATGCCAGTCTCGAATCCCAACCTCAATCTCGAACCTAAATTTTGACTTTGAAATCATGACCCAAATTTACTTTATTTACAGTTTAAATACAAATACAATATAACACGGTGGTAAATGAACATTGTATAGTGTAATACAACATGTTAATATAGTGCAAAATCAAACAATGTATTGTATAACATTAATACCATACAATAAACAATACAATACAACACAGTGTACCAAATATACCCTTAATGTTTATATATGTGTTTGTGTGAATTACAATCTACATGTGTTTGTATATGTATTTGTGTGAATTATTTAGGTTTTAGTTCTAGCTTTAGCATTGTTAGTATATATTTGTATGAGCTATTATTTGAGCATGATTGCTTAGATATAGGTAGTAGAGTAGATATATGATTTTGTAAAAATTTTGTAGTTCAATATAAATATATTATTTTGTAATCAAGGCCTTGAATTAGTGGATAACATATGGACTCGCCATCTTGTGGGAAATTAGAAATTCTGGTAATTTTTTTTGCTGATGACGAATCTTCCATGACAGTTTTTGGTAACAACCGTCATGGAAACTATACTTTACATGACGATTTTTTTAGGAAACCGTCGTGTACGGTGGAAAATAACCTAGATTACACAACGGTTGTTCCTATTCCATGACAGCTTTTTCTCCAAATTGTCATGGTAGTCTTATGTAGAACACCATCAATACCCACCATTAGTAGCATTCCACGATGGTAAAAGACTGTTGTGAAAAATCTTTTTAGTACCACGATGGATAATTTCATGATGGTTCTTTAAACCATCATAAATGCTTTCCACAATGGTTTAAAACCATCATGTAATCCTCAGTTTTTACTAATGGTTAGAATTTTCCTTCTACATTTGTTATAATTTTAAACCTGTCAAGATTTATTTCGAACAAAGATACTCATATAAAACTACACAAGTCCATAAATATCTTTATCCTATTTCCTCATGGCATTTTAATCAAAGGCCAAAACAATTATCACCTCTTAGTCTTTTAATCACAACCATTAAATATAGAATGAAACACTTAATAATATAAGAAAAAAAATGCAAATTAATTTTTTGCATTTTTTTTCCTGCTTGCACTAGATCAATCATGGACATTCTTAACAAATTCACTTGTTAAAATTTTCCCTCTACATTTGTGAAAATTCTAAACTTACAAGATTTATTGTCCCAAAAAAAAAAAAACTCATAAACCTACACAAGTCCATATATATCTCTATGCTATAGATTCCTCATGGCACTTTATTCAGAGGCAAAAGCAATTATTACCTCTCGGTCTCCTAATTACAAGCATTCAATATAAAATGAATCACTTAACAATAGGAAAATAAAATACAAATTAATTAAAAAAAGGAAATATTACATATTCATAGTTTGACTACATTGTAGCCCTAACTAGTCAAATTACTTCATAAATTTAAACCAATATTTAGAAAACAAGGGTTCGAACATTCTCCTAGCAAAAAAAATAAAAAAAAGATAAGATAATGTGATTAAAAAAAAACCTATTTGGAGGTGTCATAAGTCACAAAGCTTCTATTTCCAATCTATCCTTTTCCTCTTATTAATTCAAGATGCGATCTCTGTTAATTTTGTAAAAAAAAAAAAGAAATCTAA
Source organism: Artocarpus hirsutus (assembly GCA_946598075.1). NCBI lineage: Eukaryota > Viridiplantae > Streptophyta > Magnoliopsida > Rosales > Moraceae > Artocarpus > Artocarpus hirsutus. The sequence continues at coordinate 2,189 of CAMOHE010033684.1, read as the reverse complement.
AACTAAAATAAAAACTTAAATCTTGAAAATAAAAAACCTAAGTTATAAATTTATTTCCTTTCTTCCTTCTTTTTCCTCATTTTCTTCTCTCTTTGTATTCCTTGGGTGCTAGTTTGTGCAAGAAGGTGGCTGCAATCCTCCTTTATATTGTTGATTCCTACACCAACAAAGAAACACAACCTAGTTCAGGACTTTTGACACGAGCATACAGCTAGTAGCAAGCAACTAGACGACATTGTGTAGAACAAGTGCAACATAGAACAAGGCAATAACAAGGGTTGCAATGTAGCTTGATGGAACACACCTCTGTTGAATGCGTGCAATGGGATATAATGCGCAGATATGAGACATGCAACATGCAATCATTCGAAGAAGCATTAACACAACACTGTAGATGCTTGATATTGCACAGTTTAGTTGCATGCACTCATTGGATAACTCCAAAGGCTATCTAATGGTTTGGATTACAAGTTCAGGAGAGTTGAGCTTGCCTGTGCATGATGAAGTTTTGGAGCCAATTTCTTCTCTCATTTTTCTTTACCTTATTTTTTGCCATTTAGCTCTAAGTTTCCATATTTGTCCCCTTCACTATGGATATACAAAAGAAAGGGGCAACCGACCGAACAACCAAAAAGAACTACTAGTGCTCAGTTTTTAAGGTCATTAATCGGCTAAACCAAACAACCCAGAGATAGTGGTTTGGTTGTTGGTTTTATTCCTAGAAGATTGGTTGGTGACTTTAAAATATAGCCCAAGTAGTAAAGGCCTAATTATAAGTCCCATCCAACTACATTCACTCATTTGGGCTCGAGCCCAAGTTTAAATACTCATTAAACCTAGTCTATGAACTTAACCCCACCACTCCTCCTCCTCCTCCTCCACCACCACCACTACCTCCTCCTCCTTCCCCTCCTTCTCCTCCATCCCCACCCCCACCACTCCTCCTTTGACACATGACACGCCATTAGTTGTTGCCAATATTGTGTTGCCATTCCTATCCCTCCAAACATCATTGTCGTTTTCCAACCTACGGAAACTAAAGGTGTTGGTCGACAACCAAACCGACAAAAATCATTGCTCATTGATTGACAAACCACCCTCCTTTTCACCCAATTTTCCTATATTATTAAGAAAAAAATATTTATAAGAGAATCGAAAATAAAAATTATATTGAATCAAATCAAAACAAAAAAGATCAAATTAACTCAAATAAAATAAAACAAAAAAAGAAAATATACATTAAGATGAAATTGAAATATCAGAAACATATATCAAATAGAATCAGAAATAATACTCTTAGACCACAACTGCAAAAACATGTCAAATATGTGTTTTGACATCATATTTACAGCGTTGGTGTCAAAATAAAACGACATATTGCAAGAAAATCAGAAATAACACTCTTAGACCATGAATTAAAAAAAAAACCATGTTGAGTGTTTGGCAAATTAAAAAAAAAAAAAACCATCTTGAGTGTTTGGCAAAGTGAGTTCCAACCCATGATTTCTAACTTAAACAATATAAAGCTCTCACATGCTATGGTGTAAAGCAAAAGTATGCGACAATGTAAAACTCTCACAAACGACAGTAGTTTTAGTTCTAATTCACTTTCCAAACAAGCTATATATGTGTTTTGTTATCCCTTTTACACCATTGGTGTCGAAGTAAAATAACATTTCCAATGAAATATCTGTTTGATATCACTTTATACCATTGATGTCATGAAATAAAGCATTGACATCTGCATTTCAATAAGAAATAGCCTTATATTATAATGTCATATTCTGTCATTGTTATCATATTTATAATTTGCCCTAGTGTATTTGACCATTAATTTTCGGGGCTGAAAATCGATTTAAAGACAAGTTTAATTAATTAGTTAATATATATATTTTTTGGTAAAGTCGGAGACACAAAGCGAAGGGAAAAAAAAAAAAAAAAAGAGGGAGGGGGGTCTTTTTACCAAGGGAGGAAAAAAAAGTTCGTAATACACTATCAATTGCATTTGTCTCCACATATATATATATTATATATATATATATATATATATAATATCTGGTTAAATCGCAATACAAACCTCTCTACTGGACCATGTATCATTCTCCTTCCGAATAATTTTCTGAAAATAATAGACCACATAACACAAGACACGAGACTAGGTAAATTACTCAACACTAATATAATTCATT
>CAMOHE010033681.1:0-51382 GCA_946598075.1 Artocarpus hirsutus | reverse complement strand
ATTAACTAACCATGCAGTTTTAATGTGGTAATGAATAAACCTTAAGGTGAGTATTGAATTTCCCTACTGGGCATGTTGATGCTCATCCCTATCATATTTACATCTCTCAAGTGGAACTCAGTGCAACTTATTTGACGAGGAATAAGCAACAACACTGTTCATTTCGTGTTGGAAGATTTTTGTTAATATGTAACTCGTCTAGATTATGTAAGACTCGTATTTACTTTGTGATGGCTGTGTTAAGTTATTTAGGAATTGTACTATGGTGATGATGAATGTATTTTAAATATTTGGTGCTACACTAAAAACTGTGGTTTGTATTTTAAATTTTATTTTTGTTTAAAGACCCATGTGCATTGTTTAATGGATTTAAATAATATTGAATCTAAGTTTATTTTTATTTATTCAATACTGCTAACCCCACATAGGAGCGTTACAAATGTTGATGAAAAAAATCCATCTAAACTTGCGGTTAAAAGAAACAGAAAAGAAATATTATGTTATCCGCCATGATTAGTAATCCACTCATTTTTTCTACATAAATCGATTCTCTCAAGTGTATGTTTTTGTTTTCTGATTTTGTGGGCCCTTTTAAACTGATTGGTAAATTTGAAAATAAATTGAGTTGTAGAAATTGAGTTGCTTCTTTTGAAGATGTTCCGGTATCAAATTTATTCAGTAAAAAGGGAAGTAATTAAATAGAGGAGAATTTCTCCATAAAATAAGGAAAAGAAAACCCAACAATAGGTATAGTTCTTAGATTTTCATCAAATTCTTTTAAACCGTAATACAATTTAAAAATAAAAAAATTGAGGAAATTTTTTTTTTTTTCCATATTCAATACTAGAATTGTGCAAAAATTAATTAGAAATGAAATTAGATTAATCGTTTCTTCTTTTTAAACTACTTCTATATTGCTCCCGTGAATTCAGGGCATGGACCGTAAAGTATATATTACTTTTCCTGATTTTCACCTTCCACTGCCAAAATTACCACTTACTCCGTAACTATATCACTCATTTATTTTTTATTTTTGTTCTTTAGGTACTAGATGAGTCATAGTTTGGCATCTTTGTTGGCTTCTTTTGGGGGTCGTCCATCATCGTTTCCATATTTCTCTGTCTTCCAAGCAAATACATTACCATATCTTGCTCCTGATAGGCTAATTCTATAATCATTGAACATAAACACTATCTATGGAGGAAAGGGAATTGATCTGAGCTTGCTTATAAACCTATCTTTTAACAAAGAACTTGAGACATTTGAATATGTGAAATATAAATGAAAAAAATCTATCTGATATTCTGCAAAAATAAGAACGACCCTGATTTATTTTGGTTATGTAGTTTGGAAAAGTAGGTAAGCACAGCTTCATGGGGGACAGATCTTCATTAGTTGTGAAGCATGATTGCTTTTTTGTTTCATTTGTCTCTCCCTTACATTATTACTCTCACTAGTCCAATCCAACTTGGCTGACTTCAATAAAATACCAACCCAACATATGTCCCACACCCCATGCCAAACCAGACCCTTTAATTTTCCACCCCCCCTATTCCTGAAACTCCAAATTTTCCTTTTTCTTTGCATTAACACCCTCTAGTGAGACTGAAAAGATATGGGAAAGATTACAGGATTTTCTCTGATAATCTTCTCAAACATCTTCATAGGCTTGGCTTTTGCAGCAGATTGGAGCATTTTGGGTACAAGGTTTAGAAATGAGCTTGGTGACAGCTTGAAGAAGTACTGTGAGAGTTGGAGGATCAATGTGGAGATAAACAACATTAGGGGTTTTGAAGTGGTGCCTCAAGAGTGTGTTGAGTACATTAAAAAATACATGACATCTTCACAGTACAAGGCTGATTCTGAGAAGGCTTTAGAGGAGGTGAAGTTGTACTTAAGCAGCAGTTGTACTATGAAAGGTGATGGTAAAGATGCATGGATTTTTGATGTTGATGACACCCTGCTCTCCACCATTCCTTACTATAAAAAACATGGGTTTGGGTAAGCCAATAATCAGATCATTGTTTCTTTTGGGCCTTGGCCAGATAACATTATTTATGCATACTAGTGTGATATGTTTGCATCCCATGAAACTTGAAGATCTACACAATATTCCTTTTAGAGTCCTAGTAGTTTTTGTTCACTACCAAATATATCAATTCTAAATCACTTGGATCTAAACTTATAAATAGTACTATATTGATATTCCTAGTCACTGTTTCTGTGCTACTTTTTGGCAATGGCTAAACTGATCAGCCTAAGCTTGACAATTATAGATAAAACAAATTGTCTTTTCCCTTAATTGTTTTTCATTTCAAATCTCATACTTAGAGGGCCAATAAAAATATTTTTTGAATATCTTTACAAAAAAAAAAGTATTGTTACAAGAATAATGTTGTGATGTAGCATAATATTGTCTGTTGGGATATTGATCTTGATGTTTTTTTGTTTGGAATCTGAAACTAGGGGAGAGAAACGCAATGTAACATCTTTGGAAGCATGGATGAGGAAGCAAAACGCGCCGGCTCTTAAGCCCACACTGAACATCTTCCATGAGATCAAAGACAAAGGACTTAAGATCTTTCTCATTTCTTCAAGAAGGGAACCTCTTAGATCACACACAGTGGATAACCTCATTGAGGTTGGATACCATGGATGGTCCGGTCTCTCATTAAGGTACAAATATTCATCTTCTCTTTTCTCTCTCTCCCTTTAGTTTCTGCAACAAATATAAGTAGCCAAGTGAGACTTTATACTAACAAACACTATCTCGTTAAGAATTTGATACATCTATACATTTTTATAAGAAGAGGTCTAGAGGATGAGCTTACGGAGGTGCAAAAGTACAAATCCGCGGCGAGGCAGCGGTTAGTAGGCGAAGGATACCGCATATGGGGCATAGTTGGAGATCAGTGGAGCAGTTTTGAAGGGCATCCAAGCGCAAAGAGAAGCTTCAAACTACCAAACTCCATTTACTATATCGCTTGAAAAGGCTCTCACTTTCTTCATTTGTCTAAACTAAGCCCAATTTCGGAACCCCATTTTCACCTAAAGTTGTTCTACTTAATATTGGATGTGTGTTGCAAAGCTCTGTCTTGATGAAGCTTGCTTGGCGTGTGTTAAAAGCAAAATAAGTTCTCTCCAACAAATGAAGGCGAAAAAATCCACTCTGCAGATTTCGTGTCACTTTCAGAAGAAGACATTGCCATGTTATTGCACAAACACGAGGAATATCATCTCCTAAATATCTCAAACGTACTATCTGTTTTTGGAATCTAAAAATTGATTTTTTTTTTTCTTTGGCGTACTTGGTCTTATCAGAAACCAAGCCAGATTGAGTGGATAAAAGAATCAACAACTAAATTCGTTGGAGATCAGATTCACATTCACATTCACATTCACATTCACATTCACATTATAAAATATCTCATATGTAACTTTTGAAGTATAAATTAAGAAGTTCCATTTCGAGCAAGTGAAGGGGCAAGCCAAAAAAATAAGTGAGAGGAACCGGTATATGGTATCAGATTTTGAGACCGTACGAATTATAAATTTGAATAAATCATACATAAAAAATTAAATGAAAAAAATTAGTTGAAGGCGCCGTCTATTCTTGATTATGTGCTAGTGCTAGTGAATAGTTGGTGCACGAAGAAAAAACGGCTGAAGAAGGGTCATGTCTCAGATTCCTTGTATTTGTAACATGTCTATGTGCTCATGATGTGGAAGCATATATGCTTTTTTGCTTAGGAAGTTGGTGTTGGTGGTGGCCGAGGAAGGGTTTTGTTAGTGTAATTCTCTAAACATAAATTTTAATTTTATTTCATATTCAGATTAGAACTTAAATGTACATCAAAACGTCAATTCGGATAACAATTTAAATTCAAATTAAATTATTAATTCGAATCCATTTATCAAATGGACCCTTAGGCTCTCGTTTTGATTATTATGAAGACATTAATCAAGCAGTAGGTAGCGTTATTCTTATCCAAAGATCCAATATGCTAGCGAAAGGGACATTTCAGGAAGAAACAAATATTCCCATTGTGGATTTTCATTGCCCTTTGGGATAATCTTGTACCTCGTTTAAGATTGGAGATATGAAATGGTGAAATGCTTTGATGAAATATCAGTGGGAAAGTTATATTTTCTTGGATTCAAGTACAATTTTTCAACAAATCTTGCAAAAGATAAGTAGAAATATTTGTGTAAATTGAAGATACGGATACATTAAAGTGGATAAAATGACATTCATAATGTGGAGTTGGAGAAAATCATTTAAAATCTTTTTGGATTCTAAACGTGGTATTTCATTTTCATTTTCTATATTAAAAAGTTCACTTTTTTTTTTAAAGAATTTTTTTTACAGTTAAACAATATAAATGATCGTACAATATAAGATATAATCCTTAAACTCATGTTATAATTACAAAAATATAATTGCTCAGATTTGTGAGATAGAAAGATAAACAGAATCCTAAACTCTAAAGCTTATATGAAATAAAAATGTAAAAAATAATAATTACACCAAACATTTCTTATCAAAGATTAAAATATTTTTAATTAGTTCCTTCCAAAAAAAGCACATATTTAGTTTGGAAAGTTGGTCTAATATGGCTTCAAAAGAAAAAAGTTCTCCCATTTTTTTTTGTTAAAAAAAATTTCAAGAATCTTGGATGTCATCAATGCGAAATTTAAGATGAAAACATTTCCATTTTTGAGAGGTGATGCGACACGTGTCGTCCTAAATTGTGATGGACCAATGTTTGTGTGTCCTGAGCGACACATAAGAGAGCCCTAAAGTGTCTTTCTTGGAGGCCCAATTTGGCCTCTCGAGTTACTCAAAGGGCACATTAATCTTCAACTTAACTAAACCATGTTTGGCAAAGTGACTCAGTTTTACAAGTTCTAAGTCAATAATGTAAAGTTCTTATGTTACAATAAAAATTAAAAATTATTATAGTATAAAACTCTTATATATTATAAAGTTATGCGTTTGATATATTTTTTTGTACTCAATGAATTTAAATTTAAATTTGAGTATCAAGAATCTTTTTGATACGTATTTGTTTCTCTCAAAATTCAAATCCTTCGATTATTAAGAATCTAAGTTTTCAAAGTTTTGACTCCTTCTAATTTTTTGATACTCAGATATCTTTGCAATAGTAAAAACTGATATCTTTGTTATAGTAAAAACTAAAATTCTCTCTTTTACATTTGAGAAAAAAATCATAACTTTTTTATTTGATATCTAATTGAGATGATTCTTTTTTTATTGTGTTTCTAGTGAAGAGATGAATAAATTAAGATCCATATTATATATTTTTTAGGATCATTAACATTAAAATTTTATTAAATTTATTAATAAATCAAAAACTATTTTCACTATCTTTCTAAACACAAATTCTAATTTTATTCTATATTAATTTGAATAATAATTTAAATCACTAACTCAAATCTTAATTCAAATCACACTAATTTAAATCAAATCATTAATTTAAATCTATTTATCAAATAGACACTATATAAATTTTAATTAAAATTGATTTTAATTATAGTTTTAATCTATTTTGTCAAAAACTTTATAAATCTAGTTCTAACTCTAACTCTAGCTTCAACTCTCAAGCATCCTTAAATCGAGAGGTTAGCCCCACGTGGGACCCAACGGATATTTACCACTCCCCCACGAATCACATACTTCCTTGCGGTGGGCCCCACCACAATCACCAAAATGGCAATACGGCATAAGCACTATTCTCTCTCCACTCCACATGCGGAGCACTACATGCACGCGCTGACGTAGAGCGTGAGTGAGCTGTGTTTTCCTTTATAATGCAGATGTCCTGAAAGAAAGAAAGAAAGAGAGAAAGCCGCCCAAAAAGCAAATATTAAGAAGAAAATAAAAAAAAAGAAATAAAAATAAAAATAAAAATAAACATAAGAATGAAAACAGAAGGGCAGAGAAAGCGTACTTGTCACCGTTGTTCTCCTTCCCCCAACCATTGCCTTTGGCTTTGCCAGGCCGGTGAGCCAATTTTAAAACACCCGCCTGTCACCCCAGAATTATCCTAACCCTCCCTCCATCTCCATTCTCCTCCTTCGATTCGACCAAATTTCCGGTTTCGATTTGATTCCTTCCAATTCTCTCTATCACCTTTCAGGTAAGATTTCCGCATGCCCCTCTGAACTTTTTTTTTTATTTTTTTTATTTTAATATTGCTCGTTTTGGTGTTCTTCATTTTTTCAGTTCTTATTTTTTCCTTTTTTTTTTTGTCGCATTGGTTTGTGTGTGTGTGTGTGTGTTTTTTTTTTTGTCCTGTTTCATCTTGGATAATAGTTTTTGATTATATATGTTGTTCATGGGCATGGTGTTTGTGCGTTTTGGTATGTGGTAATCATGTTTCGGCATGGTGGTGGGGAGATAGGGCAAATTCCATGTGAAATTTTACTCCTTTTTGTTTGGATCAAGTTTTGCTTATGATTTATGGTTCTAGTCTCTTATAGAAAATTCTGTGAATTTTTCAGTTCCTTTTTATTGTTTCGATACTTTAGCTGAGGAAATAGGTTTATATTGGTGATTGGTGAAAGTGTTTTATTTTATTTTTTTAAAAATGTTAGTGAAAAAGTTCAAACCTTGTCATATATGCTTTATATGTCAAACCTTGGTTCTCTGGATCATGTGTTGAAAAGTACCATGTTACTGCTTTTAAATTGTTGTCACATGTATTAACGTTGTGGGTTTCATAGTACATCATCCAAGGAAATTAGGGACTAACTCGTGTGTGCATGTATGATTGTATTGGAATGAAACTATACAGCTTTTTATGTTTTTTGCCATTAAAATTAACAGCATTCTTCCTTCTAGTATATTTATTGTTGCATCGGTGTTAATTTTTTGTTCTTAAATTTTTTATTGACGTGAAAATTGATGATCTTTTCTGTGGTTTGGATAGCAAGAAAAGGGTGCTTTTAGTAGGTCCTGAATTGGTGAGGATCGTTATAAAAACAGCTTAATCATACATATTTATGTACTAAATAACTAACACTTTTGTGATCTTAGGAAGAAAATGGAGGCACGCCCTGCTTTATCCATTCCAAGGTCAGGTGCAAAGCAGCTGACTAGCATGGGGGTATCTGGAGCACTTTCTTCATTTTTGCCCATGCTTCCAACCCCTTTTGAAGAGTCATATCCCAAGTTGCCAGACTCACAACAAGTGTCCATTGAGAGAGAACTCATGACTAGTCCTCTCAGTCATGTGGGCCACTTGACCTCCAACAGTGGAGTAATGGGTCACATATCTTCTTCTTCATCTGGATTTTCATCAGATCTTCACTATTCATCTGTTTCACTTTCACAACAGAAGAATCAATCAGGAAACACTCCTTTTGTAACAAGGTCGTCAACGAATGGGGTATCTTTTCCAGTACCACAGTCTTCTCATTCAACACCACTTCAGCCTACAACATCGAGTCATTATCCCAAAGAAAATAGTGCTTCATGGTGTACAGATTCTGTTGACGATTTCATCGATTTTCCTGTAAATACCCCTGTTGAGAATAGCCAAGTAGAAAACACTAGTTGTAGCGGCATCATGGCGTCCGAAGAATTTGGCAAGCGTAATGATTGGCATTGGGCTGACGATCTAATCACAGATGATGATGCTTTAAATTCTAACTGGGAAGATCTTCTTCAAGAAACCAATGTAACAGATATGGAACCGAAGGTTGGGTCCTCTTATATATATATGGAGCTTAATATGCTTTTGCGAAGTTCCTATAAAAGAAACATATGCATCTACAAACTAAAGTGTGGAAGTTTGGTATGTTTTATCAACACACATTTTGGCTTCTCATTTTATTGGTTCAGATGGCATATCAGGTGCAAAAACCACTAAGCTTTCAAGCTCAACAGCCACAAGTTCATCAGCAGCATTCTGCTTCATCTGCAGAAATTCAAACTGTTGCTACTCCCTCTTGTTCAACTAATAGTGCTAGTCCCTTGGCCAAGCCCCGCATGCGTTGGACACCAGAACTTCACGAGGCCTTTGTGGAGGCTGTTAATCAACTTGGTGGCAGTGAAAGTGTGTAACTGTTATTGGCTTCCTTAGTTCTTTAAGATCATAAACCTTCTGCTTCGATTGAATTGTTTATTTTGAACTTTCAGGGGCAACTCCTAAGGGTGTCTTGAAGCTCATGAAAGTTGAAGGCTTGACCATCTATCATGTGAAAAGCCACTTGCAGGTATATATTCTTTTGATCACTTGGATTTTTTTATTTACGTGTGTAAATTTTCTTCTGATGAGTGCACGTAATTCTTGAACTGCAGAAGTATAGAACAGCTAGATATAGACCAGAGTCATCGGAAGGTATATACCAAGTATCTCCAAGTAATAATAATGGCATACATTTATGGTTGTTTTCTCTTGATATGTGTTTGTTATGCCTTCATTACTTTGCCGTGTGTGCTTCTTTTTCTTTTCTTTTTTTTTTTTTCTTTAGTTTTTTATTTTCTCTCCCCGGTCATTCTACTGAAAAAGACAACATATAGCAGGTATTTTCGGTAAACACTCTTCTCCCTCTCTTTTTGATTTGTAGGTGTATGAGATTTTGTCAGTGACAAGCAATAGTAGTCTCTCTCTCTCTCCCTCTTCCTCCCTTCCCCTCTCTCTCTCTCTCTCTGATGCTGACAGTAGTTGGTTTGAAACTTGTTGCTGTTCAGCTTTTTTCTTATTTTGGCAGAATGTGATGCTTCAAATGATTATTTATTTTGTCATTTTTATTCCTCTTCTTGCAATGAATGAAGTTCGTTCTATTTATTTGGCATTCATAACCCACATAGTATTTGGTATTTTTTCCTTTTGAGCAAAGCTAGCAGCTGTTTATGTTATTTTTTTCTTTTGGACTATTGTTTCGATTGTTCACATTATATGTAAGACATGGTTTCCCAAGCTACTCCTCACCAGGCAGGGCAAAAAAGAATCTTACCTATTTATTTGCATTTTTTTTAATACAATTCCCTTTCCGTTCCCATTTTACATGCTTTATAATAATGTAAAGATATCATATTTACTTGATGTACTCAGTTGTAGTTTCTGTTTGCAGGATCCTTAGAGAAGAAATCGACTCCCATTGAAGAAATATCATGTCTTGACTTGAAAACGTGAGTCAATTTGTTGAAATTACTTTGGAAACATATCGTCTGTTTCTTTGGCTTATGTGGTTTACATGATTATATAACATTATAGTAACTTTCTACAGCATCTAATGAAACATGACCTGTATTTTTAAGGGCTAATTCCTAAATAAATATGTTTGGTTTACCTTGAGTTTTGTAATTTATTTACTCAAGGCACTTTCAGCTTTATGGATAGCATGCCTCCAAGCTATGGTGGCTTTAAAAAAATGTCGCCTGGACAAGAGATGTTAGTTTCAATTAATTTGTTTTGGCATCTCTCAAGTTTGGCTATGGACCACCCCATTTACAATAATTAGAAAATAGGACGTTAAATAAACTCCAGTGTCTAAGTACTCTTGCCAGCTACTGAATTTTGGAAGGAAACCAGGATGAATAGAGGCTGCTGCTAGTTCCCACTACAACTTGAGCGCTCATTGATGTTTTTTGTTTTCCTTGGGCTACTGAACCTTATGGATTTGAGGTGGCTCTTAAGTCTATCTTTTTTGCTGTCATTGTTGACATTTATGGTTGTTTCACCAAATAACCTAAATGATATGATGAGATCGCTACATAAGCAAAAGTAGCATCACCCAGAGTGAAAGGGTTGTAAAAATATGTATTTCGAAATCTGCTAGGGAAACATAGTCTGCATAGTTTTGGCGACTGCTAGAGGGTAGGAAGTCATTTTCAAGTTTCTAGTCAATGAGTGCAGACCGGCATGTAGAACTAGAAGAGGGCCAAATTGCCAAATTGTTCAATTTTCAATAGTTTAGTCCCTTTTGGTGCTGTAAATCTTGTTTATAGGTTGGATTATGCTGAATATATTTCTCCTTTACCGTGGTTGTTTAACAGGGGTATTGAGATCACTGAAGCCCTGCGCTTGCAAATGGAAGTGCAGAAGCGGCTGCACGAACAGCTTGAGGTGCAAATTTTCATATTGGAAATTGATTTATTTCTGCTTTTTTTTTTTTGGCTATTTTTGATTGAAAAAATTTTTGGGGAGGGGCAATAAGCTGTAGATAACCTTAGGCATCACCCAAAGGGTCCCACACGCTAAGGAATGTCCGTATTGAGTCATAACTACTTGATTTTGGTTTTGAGTTAATAGCAGGAAAAAAAGGGTCAAATGTTTTGGCAGGCTTGCAGTATTTCAAGAATATTCTATCCCCTCAAAAGCTTCTATCTGTTCTTGTGGTGTGTGTTGAAATATCTTGCTTCTCTGTTAGATTCAAAGAAACCTGCAGTTGCGAATAGAAGAACAAGGGAGGTACCTACAGATGATGTTTGAAAAGCAATGCAAGTCAGGCATGGACGAGCTAAATGCTTCGTCATCCACTTTGGAGAACCCCTCTACTGTGACTTCAGACGCAATTAAAGGTTCCCCTCCGGAAGTGTCCAAAGGCGATGATGGAAAAACTGAAAATGATTCAAGTAGTGCTAAGACCACGACAGAAGAAATTTCCGATAAGCTTGCAGAGCAGAAAGAGGCACCACCTCAAGGGAAAGCTGTTGATAACCCTGAGCTGGAGGAATGCGAGATCGGATTGCAACCCTCGAAGCGTCTGAAAACAACGGAATAAGTCATATCGTTCATTACCTTAGCATTAGCATCAAACTGACAATGCATTATTAATCTTCAGTAAGGCAGGCGTCTCTGTAGATGGGAAGAGCTTTTGAGACGTTTAGGTCATCTCTGGTGTCCTTGGTGTGATATATATTATGATGGGCAGCACATTTGCAGTTTGTCTATCTAGATGATACAATGAAGCTAAGCTTGTTGCAAAGTTTTGTTCCTAATATTCTTAAACCTCTATTTAGTACTCTTCTTGCCAACTTAGGATAAGGCTCCGAGAATCATTTCTTCTCTTCAGTCACTTGTGCCTTTAAAGGTATTTTTTGTTCTGTGAGGAACTCTCAAGTTTTTAAGCTATCGATAAAAATCTTACTGCAAAATAACGACAACAATTTCTTAACTCTAAGATTAGGACCCTATAGTGTGTTGGCACTTTGGATTTAGACTGGTAATCAATTAGTACTTTATGGTAGTAATGTGTCTGTTTAAGACGCTTTTTTTATTCTTAGAAAAAAAAAAGGATTAACGGTGTCTTCACACTTCCGACTTAGCATAATTATGGTAAGATCAACAATGGGACCATAGATGGGATGACAAAGGAACTTGGCCTTGGGTCCTCATCAGCTAACTGGCCAGGGGCTTTAAGAGCTGCTTATAGGCGTAGTCTAAATGCCTACCAGACAGTACGATAGACTTCGCACATAACACGGCTTGGACCCTTGACCTAGCTTGAACCCCAAACTTGGTAATAGCGGAGGCCTCAAGTAGGACAACCTTTGCCACCATGTTACCACCACTGGTGGTCTCTGTTTAAGACGCTTCATTACTGATTCTGCTGCTGTGTGTTTGTGGATGGAGATTACATTGATTTGCGTGAAGGACAGGAGGGAAGGTGAGTTCCAGCCAGGGTCGTGCAATGGAGGTGGGCGAGATTGCTTAAAGAGCTTAAGTGCCATCTTACCTAAAATATATGTGATCGGCAACCAAACTTCAAGCTTAAATTACACAGCTTATGAGAAGAAAAAGTTGACAAGCCGACAAAGATTGCATGTCGTGTGCAGTTTTGGATCCTGCCCATTCATGATGGAAAAGATTAAAAAGAAAACAAGGTTATGTACCATCAATTAAGAACTCATTACTTTCCTGCAAGTGAAAAAAAAAAGAAAAAGGGAATTCATTACGAATGTGGTTCACATGATCCACCCCTAGTGGGGACTTCGGCACCAAGTGACCAAACCCAAAAATTCAACATGTTTGGATTTTATTTCATTTATCAATTTAAAATATCATTGATTATTTCTAAATAGTTGATTTGGCTCATTTAGCAAAAAATAGTTGATTAACTCAATCGGGAAATTTACCCTCAGCCAAGTGGGTTATATTTTTGTCTAGACATTTCTCAATTTTCTCGGAGTATCATAAGGCTTTCCGTGCGATTCTACTTATTTGTTATTTGGGTCAATATCAGTACCACACTTAGATACTTCTGATTTTAAAAAAATAAAATAAAAGGAAAAAAATCCATCTACTTACTCAATTTCACTACCAATTCAACACGTCTCTTGGCAAAAAAAAGAACTTGATCATATATTTTAAAAAAAAAACCTGCAGAATTCTTATAATTTTCACAAAAAAAAAAAGAAAAGAGCGGACTTCTTATCATTAATGTAGAAGGATGTTGAAAGATAGTGATATCTTTAATTTATTTTTTTTTGGAAGAAAATTAGTGGGGTATGTGACACATGAAACAGTATGTAGGAAGATATATTTTTGTTGGATCGTTCAAGTGAAAACTCAGCTACCGTCAGCCTTTGGAGACGAGACGCCTTTGAATCCAAGCAAACGCGAGAAAAACCAAAACACATCCTTCCCTCCCCTCCTACCTATCGTTTTGCTCACTAACTTCTCTTGTAATCAAACTCACGACTTCCCAACTCACAGTTGGTAGACTCATCTCTCTTCTACCTTACACATTGTGTTTGATTTTTATTTTTATTTTTTTAAATTTTTCTTTCTTTCTAGACCCAACACCTTCCCATATAACTATACCTTCTCTTCCCCACCTTCCTTCACCATCCCTGCTTCCTCCAATATCACATTTTTGCTATTGCCATGGCATCCAACACCATGGGTGGTTTTGTCACCGGTTCTCACACCCGAAACGACGATGCCGAGGTAACATAAATTTTACCTACATTCTTGTCATGTCTTATATACTAGCAAGCATTAAGTTTAATTGCTATAATAGTTTCTTACAATTTATGTGTATGATTCAAATGCAGCAGAACCCGCGGCCTCCAACGCGCCAGGCTGTGTCGAGGATATGTCGGGTTTGTGGCGACGAGATCGGATACAAGGAGAATGGAGATGTGTTCGTGGCCTGCCATGTCTGCGGTTTTCCTGTTTGTAAACCTTGTTATGATTACGAGAGGAGTGATGGGAATCAGAGGTGTCCTCAGTGCAACACTCGCTACAAGCGTCAGAAAGGTTTTGTTTAATTTAGACTCTGCTTGTTGAATGTTGATCAGTCATTCTTGTTACTTGTAAGTGAAATTTATGAGTCTTAAGTTAGATTATACATATATGGTGTTCGTTTCTGTATTTTTGTGATGTAGGGTGTCCAAGAGTTGCAGGGGATGATGATGATGATGAAAGCGATGATGGAGACGATTTTCAGATGAAGAATCACGTCCAAAGTGATAATTCAGATGATCATCGCATTAATCCTCTCGCTAATAACTCGGTAATTAACTTAAACTACTCTCTAACAGATTATTTACATAAAGACTTATGATTCATTTCATCATAATTTATAATTTGTTATTTATAAAATGAGTGGTTTTTTGCAGGATAATGGAGAGCTTAATCAGCAGCAGTGGCAGCCCAATGGGCATGCTTTTTCTGTTGCAGGAAGTGGTAAGGGTTTTCGTGAATATCAGGCTTTAAGGATATATATGTTACGAGGGAGTCTATAATTTTTTTTTTTTTTTTTATAGGAAAAGGCTATGATTTGGTGAATTAATTTAATTATATGGTCTTGGTTGGGTTTAATATGTGTAGTTGCTGGCAAGGAGTTTGAAGGAGAGAAAGAGGTTTATGGTAATGATGAATGGAAAGACAGAGTAGAGAAATGGAAAGTCAGGCAAGAGAGGAGAGGTAATTTGCTCAACAAAGATGATGGAGACAATGATCAAGGCGATGAAGATGACTACCTGTAAGTACTATATTAAGCATTCAGATTTAAAGTAACTCTTTAACTCTTTGTATTTTCCAAGACAATATTAATATCAAGTTAAATTTGACATATACTATGTTAAGTGGACGTCAAATGTAGGCTATGCCAATTTTAATATCTATTAGTGGATATTTAATTTTTTTTATTTAATTATTACAACATTAAAATTTTAATATTGTTTTAAAAAATTTTATTTTTATTTTTATTTTTCCAACTTCAATAATTATTGCAAAAAATAAATATAATATTTAAAATAACATCATACAATGAAATCGAAATGAAAAATCGATACATCCATGGCTAATTTATTTACAATAAACATATAAAAAATGGAATTTTTCCCATTATTCTTAATTATCATCATCATCGTTATTAGTAGTAAAAAAAATTAGGCAAATAGTATATTTTTGATATTTTTTTTAAATAAATGGTTAAACTTTTTTTAAATTTAGAGAAATGACTAAACTTTTTGAAAATTAAAGAAGATTTTTTTTAAGCAGTATATCATTGATAAACATTGATATATGTCACCTATATACATCGTTAATTAACATTAGTATGTCACTTATTAACTATAATTTATTACTAATAAATTAGATTATCATTAATCAACTAATGATTTATCATCAAAAAACTTGTAAGTTATTTAACAAATAAATCACCAAGTTAATAATAACAAATAAATCACCAAGTTAATCAATAACAAAAAATAGTCATTTTTTGTATTCTTAAAAACTTTGCCTATTTATTTGAAAAAAAAAACCTTAAAAAGATTAATTTACCTCTATATCCCTTATTATTATTAAATTGACAAACAATGGTACGTGTACCATGAGCTATCTTATGAGTCATGTAATCACGTTGCCATAACGATAAACGACTGTCGTTTTTGCAGATTGGCAGAAGCTCGTCAGCCGCTATGGCGGAAGATCCCGGTATCCTCCAGCCTGATCAGCCCTTACCGGATAGTCATCGTCCTCCGTCTCCTGATCCTCTGCTTCTTCTTCCGCTTCCGAATCCTGACCCCGGCCTACGACGCCTTCCCTCTCTGGCTCATCTCCGTCATCTGCGAGATCTGGTTCGCCTTCTCCTGGATCCTCGACCAGTTCCCCAAATGGTGCCCTATCACACGCCAGACCTACCTCGACCGCCTCTCCATCCGCTTCGAGCGCGATGGCGAGCCCAACCGCCTCTCCCCCGTCGACGTGTATGTCAGCACAGTCGATCCTCTCAAGGAGCCACCGATCATCACCGCCAACACCGTTCTCTCCATCCTCTCCGTCGATTACCCCGTCGACAAGGTCTGCTGCTACGTCTCCGACGACGGTGCTTCCATGCTTCTCTTCGATTCGCTGGCGGAGACCGCCGAGTTCGCCAGGCGGTGGGTCCCGTTCTGTAAGAAGCACAACATTGAGCCGAGGGCTCCCGAGTTTTACTTCTCGGAGAAGATCGATTACTTGAAGGACAAGGTTCATCCGAGCTTCGTGAAGGAGCGGAGGGCGATGAAGGTGAGTGGATGGAGAGTGTGGATTGTAGAAACTTGTAGTCTTTTTTTATGAAAATTTTTATCTTTTTTGGTTGTTTGTGGTGGTGCAGAGAGAGTACGAGGAGTTCAAGGTGAGGATTAACGCGTTGGTGGCGAAGGCTCAGAAGAAGCCGGAAGATGGGTGGGTGATGCAGGATGGGACGCCATGGCCTGGAAACAACACTCGTGATCATCCTGGCATGATTCAGGTTGGATCATCATTTGTCATTATTCTCTGTATTCTTACTATGAGATATGTATGAATTTTAAGAAGGAAAAGAAAAAATAAAAATAAAAAAGCTTTGGTTGATTTTAGGTCTTGTTCTGTTGTAACGTAGAATTTTGACAGAAAGCTAAAACAAAGTGTACATGAATGGTATGCCAGGATTTGAAAAATAAATGAAAATGATTATTGAATTTTGGAACCTGGTTTTTTCCCTCATTTTCTTTGAAATCAAGGATTAGGTATTCTGGCTGAAACAAGAAAGTAGTAGATGGTTTGGTTGACTTACTGTTTACATTTTTGCAGGTTTATTTAGGCAGTGGTGGTGCACTGGATGTGGAAGGTAAGGAATTGCCACGTCTTGTGTATATCTCTCGTGAGAAACGTCCCGGCTATCAACATCACAAGAAAGCAGGTGCCATGAACTCTCTGGTGAGTGGCTATAAATTATATTGATTCAATATCTTAACTTGGATTGATTCTCCCAGAAAATGCTAATAATTTTGGATCCTTGCTGTTTTCATTTGTAGGTTCGAGTTTCTGCCGTGCTTTCAAATGCACCTTTCATGTTGAATCTGGATTGTGATCACTACATCAACAACAGCAAGGCCTTAAGGGAAGCTATGTGCTTTCTAATGGATCCTCAGCTGGGAAAGAAGCTCTGTTACGTTCAATTTCCTCAAAGATTTGATGGTATTGATCATCACGATAGATACGCCAATAGAAACACTGTGTTCTTTGATGTAAGTAATTTTGAGAAATACTTTTGTTCCATTAACAGAGTCGTCTGTGTCTGTAAATTTAGCTCACTGTCTGATTCTGTTGGTTATAGATCAACATGAAAGGCCTTGATGGGATCCAAGGACCAGTGTATGTTGGTACTGGGACTGTCTTCAATAGGCAAGCGTTGTATGGTTATGATCCTCCAGTGTCCGAAAAGCGACCAAAGATGACCTGTGACTGCTGGCCTTCATGGTGCTGCTGCTGTTGTGGTGGTTCGAGGAAGTCAAAGTCGAAGAAGAAGGGCTTAGCAAGCTTTCTTGGGGGGCTATACACGAAGAAGAAGAAGATGATGGGGAAGAACTATGTAAGGAAAGGAAGTGGAACCATGTTTGATCTTGAAGAGATTGAAGAAGGGCTTGAGGGCTATGAAGAGTTGGAGAAATCATCGCTCATGTCGCAGAAGAATTTTGAGAAACGATTTGGACAGTCTCCTGTTTTCATAGCTTCCACTCTTATGGAAGACGGTGGCCTTCCTGAAGGGACAAATAGCACAACTCTCATTAAGGAGGCCATCCATGTCATAAGCTGTGGCTATGAGGAGAAAACTGAATGGGGCAAAGAGGCGAGAGCCATTTTCCTATTTATCATCAATTTTTTGGATTTGCAACATTTTCTATCATTGGATTTTCTTAATATCTTATTTACTGGTGTCATTTGGTGATAAAATTTGTTGGCAGATTGGATGGATTTACGGTTCCGTTACTGAAGATATTTTAACAGGCTTCAAGA
Source organism: Artocarpus hirsutus (assembly GCA_946598075.1). Taxonomy (NCBI): domain Eukaryota; kingdom Viridiplantae; phylum Streptophyta; class Magnoliopsida; order Rosales; family Moraceae; genus Artocarpus; species Artocarpus hirsutus. The sequence goes on along the minus strand of CAMOHE010033681.1, from coordinate 34,139 downwards.
TGCACTGTAGAGGATGGAAATCCGTGTACTGCATCCCAAAGAGAGCAGCTTTCAAGGGATCAGCCCCCATAAATCTATCAGATAGGTTGCACCAAGTTCTGAGGTGGGCTCTTGGTTCAGTTGAGATTTTCCTCAGTCGTCACTGCCCCTTGTGGTATGGCTATGGAGGAAAGCTGAAATTGCTTGAAAGACTTGCTTACGTCAACACCATTGTCTACCCTTTCACGTCGATCCCTTTACTTGCTTATTGTACCATTCCGGCTGTCTGTCTTCTAACCGGAAAATTCATCATCCCAACTGTAAGTAGTTTTAGCTAGCATTTAAAATCTTTTTTATACAATATTGGTTCTTGTAATCTCTAATCTTTATTCCATTCTGTGCAGCTTAACAATCTTGCTAGCATATGGTTCTTGGCTCTTTTCCTCTCCATTATTGCTACTGGCGTTCTAGAGCTCCGATGGAGTGGTGTTAGCATTGAAGACTGGTGGCGTAATGAGCAATTCTGGGTCATTGGTGGTGTGTCTGCTCACCTTTTCGCTGTCTTCCAAGGTCTCCTCAAAGTCCTGGCTGGGGTCGACACCAACTTTACCGTGACGGCAAAAGCAGCCGATGACACAGAGTTTGGGGAGCTCTACCTCTTCAAATGGACTACTCTTCTTATCCCACCAACCACCCTTATAATCCTGAACATGGTGGGAGTTGTGGCTGGAATTTCTGATGCCATTAACAATGGTTATGGTTCGTGGGGTCCTCTGTTTGGGAAGTTGTTTTTCGCCTTCTGGGTCATTCTCCATCTCTACCCCTTCCTCAAAGGTCTGATGGGAAGGCAAAACAGGACTCCTACCATTGTTGTCCTTTGGTCAATTCTTCTTGCTTCAATTTTCTCATTGGTTTGGGTGAGAATTGATCCTTTCTTGCCAAAGCAAACTGGACCAATTCTTAAACAATGTGGGGTGGAGTGCTAGCCACGTTGCTGTTGGGTTGTTTACCTTTCTCTTGAATGAGTTTGTGTGTAGTACCTTATGGAACTTTTTCTTGCCCAAGTCTCTCAAATGTCAATAAGTTTCTAAAGAGAATGATTTGAGCATAAAGCCATTGTCATTGAGAGGGATCTGGATTAGCAGGGTGTAAAGGATAGAGAGACTTGGCATATGAAGTTAGGAATACACAAGAAATACTATTCTGTGCATTATACACTGAATATAACGACATGTTTTGACTATATTTGACTTGAAGTTTTTGAGCCATATGCCAATTTAGAATTGTTTCGATTAATTTCATTTTACAGATTAAATAAGAACGCATATAATCAGATATTTTCCCCCTTATTGTCGATTCTTGCGCATTTCTATCAAGAATGTTTCTGTTGATATGCTTTATGTTTTCAAAGGATGTAGTGGCTAGCTCAGCTAAGTATTTCAGCAAATTAGAAAGTTAATATTAATTAAGAACAAATAGTTTATCTGAGGAAGAACAACCAAAAAAAAAAAAGAAAGATTAGGAAACTTGCAAACAAAGTTCATAATTGGCTTGGAGCCTGGAGACAGAACAACACAGCAAACATACAAAGGGAAAAAAATACAAACCATTTTAGCAAATTCTTAATCTATGCGCTACGTCTATGTAGCTTTCCTATGGTTATGACATCGAATGGCTCAGACGGGTAAGGCAAGGTGGGTTCTGACAGTTCTTGTGCCGCATGATGCATGGCAGGTCGTGCCCTCGGATTCGTACATGCACATGCAAAGGCTAAGGTCACCACCACCACCACCACCGCCGCCTTTGCTAATTCACCTCCGGGCTGCAAAAGCTGTTGGTCTAAGACGTCCGTCAAAAGCAAATCTTCACATTTCTCTGAAAATGTTCTTGATGATGCCAAAAGAGATTGCAGCAGTTCACCTGGATGCCTCACCTGAATAATAGAAATAAAATTATATTTTTTCGCATTTTAATGTGTAAATATTACATATGTTAACCTTAAAATTAAAATTAAAAATTTTAAACTATAAACATGATGTCTATTTTCATCATTATATATTTCCACAACAATTCACTTGCAATTCTACTTTTGGTGTTTATAGTAGATTTAAAAATAATTTATCAAACGCCTACGTACTTCTGCTCCATAGCACGGCATATCAAAAGCAATAACACAACACATCGATGTCCAAATGATCTTCATTATATATAGTTCTTTTTCTCTATTAAAAAGGGGATTATTAATGTTATCTCCATCTCCTTTATCATTTTAGAAATCTCGGAACCTAGTAATGGAACAGAAAAGACATGACTCAATTCTACTCGAAAGATGACTGGTTTTCACTCCTGTCACCGTGTACACCCAATGCCGCATAACACATTGGTTGAACATAAGTCCTTATAAAGTAAGGCTACGAAGTATTGAACCCTCTATGTATCCTGAAAGGAGAGATAAGAAAGCCATCCTTACTACACCAACCCATTGTCTTCAATAGTGCAATTAAATGTTACTAAATCTCTTTCCTTCTTAAAAGAATATCCATCATTACAAGATCAACGTTAAACAATTATTTTCAAACATGATGTAGTGGCTGATTATATATGAAAAGATCGATCGAAGGAAAATTTAGCTCATGACGTGATTAGTTTTGATAATTTATATCGAAACGAGTTTGGAGGTAGTCTCGAATCGTCAATGGAGATTAGGAGCACAAAACCCGAGCCCTGCCAAAGCCCGGCGACTAGCGGTGGCGCTGGTTACTGGTTGGTGCTAAAACTTTAGGTTCCACCATTTTTTGACCTCTTGAGTGCGTTAGCGGCCTTAATTTTACCTGATTTGGCCTCTATCCATGCAGATCAGAGACCCGACAACAATGGAGAATAGAGACTTCAATCTCGGTGTCTTCGAAAAGCTAACTTAAAATTGACCTAAGCTTTTTGATCTATGTCGATTTCTAAGCATTTCCCCTTAGTTGGTGCCCCTCAACACTGTCGCAATTGGCAGAATCAAAGGGACTCACAGCTACCCACGATGGAGTAGGCCGTTCCCCTTCTTTTAGCGATGTTGTCAAGAAATTGGAGGGTGGTTTTTATTCTTCTTGACCTTTTGAAGGTGTTTGTGCCTTTAATTTGGCTCAACAGCACCGCAACAGATAAGATTGGTGCTCCTTGTGGTGGTCGACGGTGGTGGACTCCATTTTTTAGCTTTGCATGGTTGTTCCATGCAATTGACTTAGGCTTCTTGCTCTTGAGGCCTTCTGAATCATTTGGGAGGGGTGGTGCACTTCACCATTGTTGGGAATATGTGGTTCCAAGAGGGCTTAATGGCATATGGCGGTGATAGATGGGCGAAGCTTTTTTGTGACGGTTGAGGTAGAACAAGAGGTAGAACTTGTTCTTCTCGTTATGATAGTCTTGTAGGAACAAGAACCTTGTTGATCAGATACCAGATGGTGAAGAAATCTTGCCACAAATTATGGGTTTTTCTGCCACTTTGACTAGAGAGTGCGGCTTCCTTTGGTAGAATTATGGTTGGCACAGCAGCTCATTGGAACCAGCACGTTGTGATCTTTCTGCTGATGTGGAAGGTGTTGAAAGTTGACTTCGGATTCTACACCAAAGTTGGAGGAGAGAAAGAGAAAGTAGAAAGAGTGGGAGGTTGATTTTTTTTGATTGGCCAAATTTTTTTTTTCACTTGTATTTATAGACTCACTTGTGGTCTACACAGTCTTAATTGTGTCGTGTCGGGTTGATCAACTTTTTGATCTCTAACTTTGAAATTTTTATAAACATAATTGTACCTTCAAAACTGTAATATTCTTTATCTTTCTAAAAAAAATAAGTAAGTAAATGTAGTTGTATTATTGTCTTACTAATATCTTTATACCGTCATAAATTCATTTTCATAAATTTATCCAGACTGTATGGGTTTCGTGATTTTATTCAGAAATGATAAATTTTAACACTTTTACCTTTAAAATTAGTGATTAATTATATTCACCACATTTGCTTATTTTTCTTGAAATGATACTTTGTATTTAGAGTTTTGATCGAAATAATTTTTTTGTAAATTTTAAAACTTTTAAATGCTAATTAATAAATAAAACATTAATTTTTCATAATTATTTTTTTCATATTTAGTGTAAGACATATTATAGAATTTTAAATTTTGTCATAAAATTATTAGCTATAATTTATAAAAAATTATCGTAAATTAAATTGACTATATGTAAGTTAATTTAATTCAAATTATGAACTTAAACAATTTTGTGCTTTATGGAACTGGAACTACTTATAATAAAAAGTCGTTCATGAGTCTGTATCTAATCCATAAAAACTTTTAAACTTCCTTAACCACAATATGGATTTGGAAGTAATCCGTTTGTGATTTTGTATTGCGTTAAAGACTTGGGCGGTGCTTATGGATTCCAAATATATTTTTTTATTGTTGTTATTATTATTTTTATAATAATAACAATAAACTTTACAAAATTTGCTAAAATGTGTAAATTAACTAACTGTATACATATAAGATATTGTCAATTCTTAAATTTCTAATAATCCTTATGACTTAGAAAATTCTTATGTTTTAGAAAATCCTTGTTATGCCTTGTGATCTCATAAAATTCGATATCGAACTTGCATACATAAGCTTTATGCTTACCATATCTGAATCACGGGGTTAAGCCATTGATTACATATTGATCTGAACTGAATCATGTATGAATTTTGTATAATTATTTTACGTTGGAAATTCCTCTTCTTTTTTTAATAATCTCGATTTAAATATTTTAATTGATATTCTTATAAAGGCTAATGCTTTGACCCATACATGAAAGTATTAAATTATAAAAGTTTAGTTTAGTCCACTGAATAATTATTTCTAATTATCCAAGTATGCTATCATAACATTTTGCTATATGTTTCATATATGAGGCACGTTAAATTGTGCTATTATTACATTGTTTATTGCTAAAGTCTTACAATCATTAAGACACTAAAAATGTGGGTTAATCAAGGAAATTCATAATAATAAATTGTGGTTAAGTGGCGATTTAAACTTGTAAATTTCTAGGCATTGTAGAAAATTTCTAGTCTTGAACTGAATTTTTACATAAATTTAAATTTGTAAATTCTAAACTTGACTTTCTCATAAACAGAACTGTTATGGAAAAATTCTTAATTAATCACGCTTATAAATTTCTAATTTTTTTTCGGACATTACATTTTCCTTGTTTTCCAAGTCTCCTCAAAGTCCTGGCTGGAGTTGACACCAACTTTACTGTGACAGCAAAAGCAGCCTATGACACCCAGTTTGGGGAGCTCTACCTCTTCAAATGGACTACTCTGCTTATCCCACCAACCGCCCTTGTAATCTTGAACATGGTTGGAGTTGTGGCTGGAATTTCTGATGCCATTAACAATGGCTATGGTTCATGGGGTCCTCTGTTTGGGAAGTTGTTTTTCACCTTTTGGGTTATTCTCCATCTCCACCCCATCCTCAAAGGTCTGAAGGGAAGGCAAAACAGGACTCCTACCATTGTTGTTCTTTGGTCAAATCTTCTCGCTTCAATTTTCTCGTTGGTTTGGGTCAGGATTGATCCTTCCTTGCCAAAGCAAACTGGACAATGTGGAGTGGAGTGCTAGCCATGTTGCATGAGTTTGTGTAGTACCCTATGGAACTTTTTCTTGCACAAGTCTCTCAAATGTCAATAAGTTTCGAAAAGGAGTGATTTGAGCACATATAGCCAGTGTCATTGAATGGGTCTTGATTAGCGGAGTGGAAAGGGCAGAGAGACTTGGCAATAGGTAGTTAAGAATACCCAAAAAATACTATTATGTGCATTATACACTGGATATAATGACATGTTACACTACATTTGATGCGAAATTTTGAGCCAAATGCCAATTTCGAATTGTTTTGATTTATTTCATATTAAATGAGAATGCTTATAGCCAGATTTTCCCCCTTCTCGTTGTCGATTCTTGCCATTTATATCAAACGATGCTTCAATTTGTATGCTTTTTTTTTAAGGGTTATTGTAGCAAGCGCAGTAAAGTATTTTAAACAAATTATAAGGTTAATATTAGTTAAGAACCGAGGACAAGGCCAGAGAAATAAACTGTTTATTAACCAAGAAGGGAAAGATCAGCAAATCCAGATTTCTTTCTTGTAAACAAAGTTCATAACTAGAGCCTAGAGACAGGATAACACACCAAACACACAAATGAAGAAAAAAAAAAAAAAACCACAAAACCATTATAGCTAATTCTTCATCTATGCACTGCGTCTAACTAGCTTTCCTATCGTTATAACATCGAATGACTCAGACGGGTAAGGCGAGGTAGGTTCTGACAGTTGTTTTGCCACAAAATTCATGGCAGGTCTTGCCCTCGGATTCGTACTTGAGCATGCAAAGGCTAAAGTCACCACCACCACCACTGCCTCTGCTAATTCACCTGCTGGTGGCGAAAGCCCTTGGTCTAAGATGTCCTTCAAAAGCAAGTTTTCACAATTCTCCGAAATTGTTCTTGATGATGCCAATAGAGATTGCAGCAGCTCTCCCGGGTGCCTTCCCATCATGACCTCTAGTGCCACCACACCAAAGCTATACACATCACACTTGTCTGTCACCCTCATTGTCTGCGATAGCTCTGTAGATAACCAGAAACATGTCACCAAATTTTTAACAATTTGCAAGGCTAGCAGAAAAACTGAAATAATGTAGTAACCATGTTTCACAATCTATCAGAGTACTACATCATATGTTTAGGTGGGATTTAGTTAAAACTCAACTTTCATTGTTACTGCACCTTGCAAAACTTTTGCTCTGTGAAATCATCGAAAAACAAAAATTGTAAATCATGTGAGTGGTTTTTACTTTTTATTTTTTATTTTTTTCAGCGAATCAAATGACAATTATGTTAATCCTTGTGTGATAATCACAATAGTTATAACTAAGAATGCTAGTTTGACAAAATCTTACCTGGAGCGATGTAGCCATAAGACCCTGCAATGTTGGTCCAGTTGGATGAATCTGGGCTCAAAAGTCTGGCCGTGCCAAAGTCAGACAGCAGTGGCTCAAAATCTTGGTCGAGCAATATATTGTTTGAAGTCACGTCACGGTGCACGATTGGCGGGAAACAGTCGTGATGCAAATAAGAAATTGCATGTGCCAATCCTCGTACAATTCTAACCCTTGTTTCCCATCCAAGATCTAAGTTCCTTTCAAACTCATATAAAATTCTTGCCAGACTACCTCTCTCTACGTATTCATATACCAAGTAGATGCAACCCTTCCAAGAACAAAAGCCGTAGAGTTTAACGATGTTCCTGTGCCTGATTTCTGCAAGAGTCCGAATCTCATTCTGGAAACTTAGATTATTTATGTTTGGAACAATATCAAGAGATTCTGTTATGTTTAGCCGTTTGACTGCAACGGCCAAACCAGAAGGCAAAACCGCCTTGTAAACGGTACCAAATCCTCCTTTTCCAATGCAACACTGGTCGCTAAAGTCTTCGATGGCCTTTATGATTTCCCCAAGAGTGAATTTGCCTTCTTTGGCCCATATCATTGGCTCGGGCAACTCAAACTGGTCAAAGCTTTTAGCTTTCTCACCTAGAATTCTGGATTTCTGACGTAGTATAAGAAGTATAACAGGCACTGCCGCAAGCACTAATATAAGGCCAGAAACGGGAACAAGGACAGCAATCAGAACCTTATTGGTTTTCTTGCTTGAATTCGCTTCTGTGCATGGATTAAGTCCTATAACATTTCCACATAACCCGGCATTTCCGATGAAAGCATTGGCCGATTAATTTTGGAACTCATGTGGAACTGGACCTTCCAAACTGTTGTAAGAAAAATCAACACTAATTGGGACGAACTTTGGTGATGGGATTCTTTCCTTAAGATGGTTATGGGATACATTGAGAACGCTCAAGTTTGCAAGGTAAAAAAGGTTTGAAGGGATATCTCCCAAAAGTGAGTTACTGCTGAGATCCAATATAGTAAGGAATCGTATATAGCTAACCTCGGGCGGTATTTTACCCGATAGGAAGTTATGGCTAAGGTTCAATCTTGCTAATACTATACAAGAATCAAGTGCTTCTAATATGCTTCCTGTTAGACGGTTTAGTGATAGGTCAAGAGTATTTAGATGAGTAAGTTTGCCAAGACTTTTAGGGACCTCCCCGGTGAAATGGTTGTTCCTAAGACGGAGCACAGACAACATGCTTAGATCTCCCAGTTGCGTCGGAATTTCCCCAACAAAGTCATTGTTGGCGAGGGATAGGATTTTTAACTCGCTCAATTTTCCAAAATCTTTAGGCATCACTCCTGAGAAATTATTGCTGAAAACAGAGAATACCACTAACTTCCTGAGGTTAAAAATAGTGTCCAGCAATGCTCCAGACAATCGATTGGTGTTGACATCAAAGTTTGTTAGGGACACCAGATTCCCAATCTCCAGAGGAATCGTACCTTCGAGGTTGTTGTAGAAAAGTTGCACAGAGTCGAGCTTTGTGAGATTCCATAGTGTGCTCGGAATTTGACCTGAGAGTTGGTTTGTAGAGAGGTCCAAGCTAAAAAGATCCTTCAAGTTTCCCATTTCTGTGGGAATGGGGCCAGAGAACTTATTTTGGTATAGGTAAAGATATTGGAGATTAGTCAACAACCCAATTTCCCGTGGAATTTGCCCACTGAAGCTATTGTTTTGAAGTTGCAATGAGGTCAATGCAGTCCAGTTGGATATCAAATGAGGGGAAAGGGAACCAGAAAACAAATTATCAGATAAGCCCAAGTCGACAATGTTGTTCAGATTGGATAGTGTTGAAGGAAGTTCCCCTGTGAGTTTATTTTGAGCAAGGGCGAAGTAGGTGAGGTTAGTGCAACGCCCAAGCTCAGAAGGAATTGTGGAGTTCAAGGTATTCATGCGAAGATCAAGTTGAGAGAGCTCCTTGAGCGAGCCTATAGAAGAAGGGATTGCCCCTACAAAGGAATTGTTATACAACTCGAGAATTTGAAGACCAGGTATGGACCCAATTTCATAAGGAATTAGACCAGTGAAAAAGTTATGTCCTAGGCGGAGGCGTTTGAGATTCGAAAGCTTAGAAATGTTTGGTGACAAGGGTCCCTCAAATTGGTTAGTAGTGAGATTTAGATATTCAAGCTTGCCAAGATTGGTATATACAGATTCTGGTATTTGGCCGGTTAATGTGTTTTGCGACAGGTCGAGGAACGTCAAGCTCTTGCACTTTGATATGAAATCTGGGAATTCACCTTGGAGGTAAGTCAAATAAAGATCAAGGTAGGTTAACAAAGGCATGCCTGAAATGTTAGACCAGATAGACTTAGATAAGTAGTTTGCTCCAAGGTCTAAGTACCACACCTTTTGTAGATTGCTCAGCTGATAAGGGATGCTAAGCTGGAGATAGTTGTTGTGAAGATTCAGAAACTGCAGCTCTGTAAGTTGGCTTATCTCCACTGGTATTGCTCCGTCAATGTCGTTGTCGCTCAAGTCCAACAAAGTGAGCTTTGATAGATTACCAATAGTCGGCGGTATTGTCCCAAAGAGATTATTGTTGTTGAGGTTGAAGACGGTGATATTGAGAAACGGAGTGAAATTAAATTCATCTAGCGTTCCGGTCAGGTTCAAGCCAGAGAGGTTTATCTCGAAGACTTCTCCAGTGGAGTTGTCGCAAACGATGGAAGTCCAGTTGCAGAGCTTGTTGACGTTGCTCAGAGACCATGAGTTCAGAGAAGATGGTGAAGATGACAAGCTGTTCTTCCATTTGACCAGAGCTTCCGCTTGTGTTCTTGGGGTTGAAGTGGTCCTTAATGGAAGAAACGAAAGCAAAATGACATGGAGAAGAAGAGAGAGATGCTGTGGCATGGTTTTCATGGTGGCAAGTGCAGATTTCTGTGCGTTTAATGGTTTCAGTGATTGAACCTAAAAATCAGAGCTACAGAGGATATATTGTGTCCAGCAAACAAGATTGACTTGGAAATGGTCGGCTTGAGTGAAAAAAAATGGCATCCTAAGATGGGAGAGTGGATGACGTATTCCCCGTGTCCAAAGTGTCAAATTTAATTCATAACAACGCGCTTAAATTATTTTAAAATCCCCAAAGTATTTAGCAAGCGACAATTTAATTTTCTATCTTTTAATCTTGATAAAACATCCTTAAACTTTTTAATTTTAATTTTATTAAAATTAAAAAAATGTTGAAAATTTGTTAAATTTTTAAAAGAAAGCATCCGATGCAAGACATGTGATTTATTGAATAAAAAATTAAAATTAAAAAAATCTTCAAAACAAAGGACAAATAAGTGTGTTATAGAGTCAAAAACTACAACTTCATAGACTTCTTCAAACCAGATCCTTATGCTCAATCATTGGAGCAATCCAAACAAGATAATCTATTCTTGTGTACAATATAATTTCTTCCATGAAGTCTGCAGTGAAGAACAGCACGGTATATCCTCATCTTTCCCATAATCACACCCTCTAGTTGGCAGCATATAAAATAAAATTTAAAAAACCCAAATTCCTCATCTTCTCTCCTTGATCTGATTTGAAAAAAAAAAGGTCTCGCCTTCGCCTTCTCATGATTTCGATGTTGAAATGGAATTGATAGTTTGCATACATAATGTAACTGGTTGTTTGTGCATATAATTTATATGGATGAATTGTTGAAATTTTAGGGAGTGCGAGTTTGGCTACGGAGACCGAAATTGTGAAGTCGTTGACGACTTTTGAAGTAATTGCTTCAAAAGGTCTGCGTAAGCGTTTCATTTTTTTTTTTAATTCTTTAAAAGTTGCTTTACTAACAATGGTGTTCATTGGGTTTTCACTCCTTTTTGGCAAGGTCATTTCGGTCTTTTCAGTGTAATAGGAGGTCATGCGATGGGTCAAATGCACTGTACTGTTAAAAATTTAACAGATTTTGACGTAAAGGTACTAATTGCACCAGATTAAAGAGTTCAAGGGGTTGCCAACAACATGTAGGGTTGGGTGGTAAGGAGTTCATTCTTTTTTAAGCAAGGTCTTAAGTTCGAGTCTTGTGTTTGGAGATCCGAATTAGTCTGGTTTACTACCGCTAGAGTTGATGGACTCTTTTTGTGGGTTCGTGCCTCTATGTAGTGGGTCCGAATATTAGATGGTTTTCACCAAAAAAAAAAAAAAAAAAAAGAGTTCAAGAGCGTTTCATAAAGATTAAAAGATCGGAACTAAACTGTTACTCGCTAAATAGTTTAACAACCATCTATACCAATTATTTTTTTAATGGGAAAATGTGCTTAATTTTCAAGCGCAACCAATTGGAAATTTCCTGAAAAATAATAATCAATACAAATCACTGAGAAGAGTCGGGGTATACTAGTGTGGACTACTGAATTAATCAAAAACCAGTTAAACAAACATGAATAGTTGCAAGAGACATAAATCAGGAAACAAAAAAAAAGTTAGAAAAACACTCTTACATCTTTCTTCGCAGAAAGTGTGCCAGGCTTGCTTATAAAATGGAAAAGGAAACTCTGCTAAACTGGCACTTGTCACCTCGTGTCACGAGCCATCTTGCGAATTTTTTTAATTCATGTTGTCTGATGCGTAGTAATGGTAAAGTTTAGTATCTGAGTAACATTTTGCTCTTCAATTCTACGCTTAGCACAACTTATAGCATGTATATTTCCTGGGGCAAAATTTAGCACAAAAACTTCCACATGGCAAATTTTAATGGCGTTTAAAATTGCTGTAGTACGAAATTCCAATATTATTACTGCATAATTACAATAATGCTACTTGTTTTGAATATTTCTTGGATATTTAACTTCCACAATGACACCAAAGTCATTATCATTGGCCGTCTGTGTTCCCTCAGTGGGCTCTCTCACCATGAAGGTTCTTTCCTGTGTCACAATCTCGACAATAAGTTTGTGGAAAAAGATAGTCTTTGTGGATATGAAGCAGAAGTGGCTGGGTCTTCACATTCTATAAAATACTACGGGATGACCAGAAACACTCCAATAGCTGAAGGTCCGCCTTTGAATAAAAGAAAAAGCAATAGCCACTTGACTCGTTAGTCCGCAATTTATTTATTTGCATTTGATTATGAAACACATTTATTTAAGAGAGTATGCTGAGTTCCAAACATGGTCTTGATTTGAGTATGTTGGGGATATGTTGGATATTCTAGCATTTGTTGTCTCTTTTTTTAATTAAAAACTGATTTTGAAAATAAAATAATATAGCACAAATTTATTTGAAAACAATTCAATAATTGCTCAAAATAAATTAAAGCGAACAAAATTGATAAAATGCAATAAACAAGAAATATCACAAAAATGATTAATTAGAGATAAAATTTTTAATAAAGCACACAAATTTACCAATTTTGCATACTAATTATGATTGACTAAAATTGGATATTACAAAACCAAAGGTACATCCTCATTCTAGCTATACAAGCTTATATATTGAAACTCAAAATTCACACGTTTTGCTCTGGGTAAACATAGAACAACAATAAACAAACAAGTATAAACAATTATAAGAAAGACCTTGGTGTTCAAATTGCGGCAAAATCCAACTCCTTGTAATTTCCTCTACTTCTGATATCCTGTCAACTTGTTGACAGTTATGGAGCCAAAAGGTTCAGAGAGGTAAGGCTGAGTGCGAGCGGATAGTTCCTGCGCCACAAAACGCATGTGCGGCCGCCTTTCTGGATTGGGGCGCACACACATCAACGCCACGGAAACCATGAACGCCACTGCCTCTGCTAGTTCACCCTCCGGAGCCTCCAGCCTTTGGTCTAACATATCCTTGAGAAGCAACTCCGCATCATTTGATAACATCCTTGATGATGCAGATAGAGATTCTAGCATCTCCCCAGGGTGTCTTCCCATCATTACTTCCAATGCCACAACTCCAAAACTATACACATCACACTTGTCTGTTACTCTCATTGTCTGCGCCAACTCTGTTTTTTAAAATCAAAATCCACAAAGTCAGTCACCTTACTAAGAGCAAAATTAGCAAGACAAAATGGTAACAAAAAAATAACATTGAATAATAAATACACCAAGATAGTTTGGATTATAAGGTTTAAGAACAAAGCTATAATTTTTGCAAAAAAGAAAAAAAAAAAGGAAAAGAAGAAGCAATAGATTATATTGTTGACGTGTTTTTAGGACCTATTAATTAAAAAAATAACATTTTATTTACCACATCACTTGGAAAAACAAAATAGTATAACAGTTTTTTCTTTTTTGAAAAAAAAAAAAAAAAACTTGATACAAGCATTGAACCTTTAACATTATTATTCATGGTTGGTTTTCCTTCAGACGAAAAAAGAAAATCACTGGTTATTTTTATTTTGTTATTCCTGAAAACAGACTAGACAGTTCAATAAAACGTTTTAAATCTATTTTTTAATACATAAATCTATTTTATTTTTATAAAAAAAAATGCATAAATCCTACTAAGATGCTTATTTTATTCCCCTGTTTTCTGCTTCCAATCAAGAAAAATAAAAATGGAAAAAAGAACAAAAAGGACAAAAAAAACAAAAAACAAAAACTGCAATAAAAAATGTGAACCTTACCTGGGGCCATATAACCGTAGGACCCAGCCACATTGGTCCAATTGGAGGAGTCGGGGCTCAACAGTCGAGCGGTGCCAAAGTCTGAAAGCTTGGGCTCGAAATCCCCCTCCAGCAGAACATTGTTGAGCGACACGTCCCGGTGAACGATCGCCGGCTTGCAGTCATGGTGCAAGTACGCAAGCGCGTGGGCCAGCCCCTGCACTATCTTCATCCTCGTTGCCCACCGAAGCTCCTCGCTCTCCAGTCCGTACAGCACCTTCGTCAAGCTCCCTCTCTCCACGAACTCGTACATCAGGTACATGCACCCTCTCCGGGAACAGAACCCATAGAGCTTGATTATGTTCCGGTGCCGGACCTCCGTTAGCGTCTTGATCTCGCTCTGGAAGCTCAGGCGGTTCAGCTTGGGGATGTCGTCGGAGTCCGTCATGTTCAGGAGCTTGACGGCGACGGCGAGTCCCGATGTGAGCACCGCTTTGTAGACGCTCCCGAACCCTCCCTTTCCGATGCAGAACTTGTCGTTGAAGTCTTCCGTCGCCTTCACAATCTCTCTGAAGGTGAACTTCCCTTCCTTTTCCCAGATCATCGATTCGTGGTGGCCGTCGTACCTGTTCGAGCTTCTCTCCTCGTCGTTGAGGAGTTTGGATTTGTTTCGCAGCGTGAGGACGATCGCGGCGATGCTGGCGAAGATGATTATGGCACAGACGGGGACGAGGACGCCGATTAGGATCTTGGTGGTCTTGTTGTTGCTTGATTTGCCTTCGGAGGATTCGCTGCAAGGATCGAGACCTTGAATGTCTCCGCACAAATTGTTTCCGAGGTAGGCATTTGCGGAGGCGTTGTTGAAGGCGTTCCCGGTCGGGATCGGTCCGCTCAGGTTGTTGTAGGAGAAGTCGACGGAGCTTAGACTAAGCATATCGGAGAATGACGATGGGATTCCGCCGGAGAGGTGGTTGTGCGAGACGTTGAGAATCTGCAACTTGTCGAGCTTGACCAAGTTTGAGGGGATTTGGCCGGAGAGATTGTTGCTGCTCAGGTCCAACATGTACTGCAAGTTATCCAAGTTTCCAAGCTCTTCAGGTATTTCACCTGATAGAATGTTGTGGCTGAGGTTCAAGCTTGATAATTTCCCGTAATTGCCAATCCATTTCGGTATCCTCCCTGTGAGATTGTTCGCTGAGAGATCGAAAGCTTCAAGACTGGTGAGATTGGAGAGAGCTTGAGGGATTTCCCCATCCAAGTGATTGTTGCTGAGATTAAGCACGAACAATTCGCCAAGATTCCCCAGTTGAATTGGAATTTCCCCAGTTAAGTCATTGGAATCAAGCCTCAATTTTCCCAACTGTGCCAAATTTCCGAGCTCGGGTGGGACTTCCCCACTAAGTCTGTTTCTGTCCATCTGCATATCAGTGAGATTTTTGCATTCACCCCAGAGATGTGACAATTGACCAACAAATTGGTTGTCACTAGCATATATTAACGTAAGATTTGGATGAATACCAAAAGTATTTGTAATGTTTCCGTTGAAGTTGTTCCCATCAAGCCGCACTCGAGTTAAATTAGTGCAGTTTCTCAAGCACTCAGGCAATGGCCCTGTAAAACTGTTGTTGTTTACCGTCAAAGTCTTAAGAGAAGACCCGCTACACAATTCTGGAGGCAATTCTCCAGAGAAAGTGTTGTTGGAAAAGCTAACAACTTCCAAGTTAGGACTATTCTTTCCAAAATCACTGGGAATTCTTCCCGATAAATTATTTGTGAACACTGAGAATGCCACTAAGTTAGTTAGGCTAGAAATAGTATCAGGCAATTCTCCTGACAATTGGTTGGTGTTGACATCAAAGTTTGTTAGGGACACCAGATTCCCAATCTCCAGAGGAATCGAACCTTCGAGGTTGTTGTAGAAAAGTTGCACAGAGTCGAGCTTTGTGAGATTCCATAGTGTGCTCGGAATTTGACCTGAGAGTTGGTTTGTAGAGAGGTCCAAGCTAACAAGATCCTTCAAGTTTCCCATTTCTGTGGGAATGGGGCCAGAGAAGTTATTTTGGTATAGGTAAAGATATTGGAGATTAGTCAACAACCCAATTTCCCGTGGAATTTGCCCGCTGAAGCTATTGTTTTGAAGTTGCAATGAGGTTAGAGCAGTCCAGTTGGAGATAAAATGAGGGGAAAGGGAACCAGAAAACAAATTATCAGATAAGCCCAAGTCGACAATGTTGTTCAGATTGGATAGTGTTGAAGGAAGTTCCCCTGTGAGTTTATTTTGAGCAAGGGCCAAGTAGGTGAGGTTAGTGCAACGCCCAAGCTCAGAAGGAATTGTGGAGTTCAAGGTATTCATGCGAAGATCAAGAATAGAGAGCTCCTTGAGCGAGCCTATAGAAGAAGGAATTGCCCCTACAAAGGAATTGCTATACAACTCGAGAATTTGAAGACCAGGTATGGACCCAATTTCATAAGGAATTAGATCACTAAAAAAATTAGTTGCTATGCGGAGGTGTTTGAGATTGGAAAGATTTGAAATGTTCGGCGACAAGGGTCCCTTAAATTGGCCGTTTGTGAGATTGAAATATTCAAGCTTGTCGAGATGGGTGAATACAGATTCTGGTATTGGGCCAGAGAAAGTGTTTTGGGACAGGTCAAGGAACGTCAAGTTCTTGCACTTTACTATGAAATCTGGGAATTCATTGGTAAGGGAATTCAAATAAAGATCAAGGTAGGCTAACAAAGGTAGGCCTGAAAACTTAGACCAATCAGAACTTTCCAAGAAGTTTGCTCCAAGATCCAAGTACCATACCTTTTGCAGATTGCCCAGCTGATATGGGATACTATTGTTGAGATAGTTGTTGTGAAGATTCAGAAACTCGAGCTCTGTTAATTGGCCGATCTCCACAGGTATTTCTCCCCCAATATCATTGTCGCTCAAGTCCAACAAAGTGAGCTTGGAGAGGTTCCCAATGGCTGGTGGAATTGTCCCTGTGATATTGTTGTTGTTGAGGTTGAAAACAGTGATATTATCAAACGGACTGAAGTTGAATTCATCTAGCGTTCCGGTCAGGTTCAAGCCGGAGAGGTTTATCTCGGAGACTTCTCCGGTGGAGCTGTCGCAGACAATGGAAGTCCAGTTGCAGAGATTGTTGACGTTGCTGAGAGACCATGAATTCAGAGAAGTTGGTGAAGAAGACAGGCTGTTTTTCCATTTGACCAGACCTTCTGCTTGTGTTCTTGGCGAGGAAGTGATCTTCAAGGGAAGCAAGGTAAGGAAGAGGATGTGAAAGAGAAGAGAGAAAGCAATTTTTGGAATTTTAGTCATCGTGTTGACTTCCTTGTGGCCAAGTTTTGATCTACATGATCTGGG
This sequence comes from Artocarpus hirsutus, assembly GCA_946598075.1. Taxonomy (NCBI): domain Eukaryota; kingdom Viridiplantae; phylum Streptophyta; class Magnoliopsida; order Rosales; family Moraceae; genus Artocarpus; species Artocarpus hirsutus. The sequence continues at coordinate 17,208 of CAMOHE010033681.1, read as the reverse complement.
TTTACTCTCTTATAGGAGATGTACGATACAGTTATTAAGGCATTGCCGTCTTGGCTCAAAAAGTCAAGCTGGAAATACATTCAATACTCTTTTTTATTTTTATTTTTTTGGTTTTTCTTTCTTTTCCTTTGTTCTCACTCTGTTTAAAACAGAGTTATTGTCAAAATGCGAAAATGTTAGGTATTCAACCGAGAAAATTACGACTGAAAAAGACAAACGCAAAAGCGATGGCTCAATTTTTGAATACTGGCAACTTGGCTAATTGAAAACGCGCAAAGGATCAACAACTCTGTCTCTCTTTTTTTTCTCTTTTTAAATATTCTATATTCATGCTTTAAAGTCCGTGCAAAACCAAGTAATGTTGAGTGAAAATTAGCTGCACTTTCTATGAAGGTTCTGAGTCTTCTGACCAAGTCCAATAATAATGGCTACCACCTAGCTCACGCGTTAAAATTTATTCTTTTTGTATTAGAGAATTTCCGCAAAAATTCTTTCGACTTTCAAGAACTTCGCAAAGGCTGTTTGAAAGGTTTTTTTAAAACTATTTTTGATTTTTTGAGTCAAAAGGTTATTTCTGTAAGGGTGTAGATAAACTAAAAAAAAGCTTGTGCTCTTCAAAAATACTTATGGTTAAAGCTATAAAATAGCTTTTTAAAAAAATATTTTTGAAATAGATTTAAAACATATATTAAAGTATTAATAATATATTATAAACTTAAATATAACATTTTTGTAACTTTTAAAAATAATTAAAACTATTTTAACAAGCTCTTTTAGTTCCAAGCATCTACTAAAAAAATTACACCTTTTGTTTCTCTTTGTATATTGAGTAAAAGCACAACATGTACCGGCCTAAGATGTCTATTTCCAATGGAAAAAAGTCACATCTGTTTGTATAAATAAGAAAGTAGTGCCGAAAATAAGGTCATGGGAAGAAAGTCAATGTTTTTTTTCCCTCATTGCTGAACCTAACATTAAAATAGTCACAATAAGATGATTTTAAAATGAAACGGACATCATATAGGGGTAGAAGAATAAATAAAGTAGAAATAAATGGCTTCATTTTTTTATACCAAATCTTTTTATTTTTTTTCCTTTTAAAAAACTTTACATTTCGCTTGGCTGTATCTATTGCTTCATCCAAATTAATAGATTTTATGATGCTTCAGAAACAGCAGAAAAAAGAAACATAATATCACAATATGGAACAATAAGAAAAATAGTTATTACAATGCATTCCTTGTCAAAAATGGCTTATGGTTGTTGGGTACGAACGCAAATTGGGACCACACTTTATACTGCGATAATGCAATTTATAAGCCCATTGACTTTCAAACCAAAAAAAATAAAAATATATATATATATATATATATATAGTATTTTGAAAAATGTAACAATCAAAATTTTTATGCTCATATAATAATTACAGAATAGAAGAGATCCACGTGTGATGTATATGATAACTAGTCCTTCTGACGTTGTCCGTGGATATTATCCACACAAAAAAAAAAAGAAAGAGGAAAATGTCCGTACATGCTTCAAATTCAGAAGCGAAACACACGTTGTCGTTGAATTGCAATGATTTTTTTTTTTTTTTGTTTTTTGTTTTTTTTTGTTTTGTTTTGTTTTGTTTTTTTGTTTTGTTTTTTTTTTTCTGTATGACCAAATAGCTTGGAACCTCATAGCGCAATGTAATGTGCTTATCTAGTTATTAGTAAAGCGAATTACTAACCACTAGTTTGGCACAAAGCTTGTTATCAGCAATGAATGATATTGGGATCTTCCTTTTGACTAAGTTATATGCATTTTTAAAAGGGATTTAAAGACTTGTTTTGCATGTATTATTGTAACTAATGATGCGAATGTTGTTAACCATGTAAGGAAATGTGTAAACCTAAACAATTAATAGTACTTGACGATATCTCAATGGCTCCTCGGACCCATTTTGCTTGGATATTAAAAATTTCTTTATTAGGAAATATCGAGTTTGGAAATTTAAATCATGAAGAGTGAGAATTTTATTTTATTTTTTCTGTAGAATAATATATATTGTTGGTGTCGAAAATTGAACAAACGACACAACAATAAATGCTTTGTTTAATAGGACTCAAGAATTATAGAAAAACCTCAAAGTGAATTCCTGTAGTGAATTTTTTAGGATAATTGGTTCAATATTCGGGGACAGTGTTGTAATTTTAGTTGATCTGAATTAGGCAGTTAGTTAGAAGATGTCATTAGCTAACCAAATGAGTTAGTGGTTAGCAGCTATAATAAATACTGAGGGAACCATACTAGTTCAGTTAGTCGAGAGAAAATTTTGTACAGAGAGGATTATTGATCAAGGAGTGGAGTGTGTATTGCTGAAAACAAGAGATCATGGCAATAAAACTTCTTGAGGTTTTCTCTGTGAAATCTGTTCCAAAAAGGTTTATTTTGGTATTGATATGAGCTTAAAGTTTTCTTTCACATAACAAGTGGCATCAGAGTTTGGTTGGAGAGCACGACAATGGCAATGGCGAAATTGGGAATCAAAAAGTTTACAGGCACAAACGATTTTAGTTTGTGGAGATTGAAGATGAAGGTGTTGTTGGTTCATCAAGGTCTAGATGATGCACTGTCAAATGAGGCACTAGCGAAGATAGAGGAGAAACTTCGGGAAGACTTGCTTCACAAGGCTCACAGTGCAATCTTGTTGAGTCTTGGGAATGAAGTTCTTAGGGAAGTCGTCGATGAAGACATCACCATTGGAATTTGGGGAAACTGGGACTGCTGTACATGAAGTCTTTGGCAAATCAGTTGTAGCTTAAAAAACGACTCTATGCCCTTCAAATGAATGATGGGAAGTCTCCAAAGAAACACTTAGATGACTTTAACAAGATCATTCTAGATTTAAAGAGCATCGAGGTGAAGATTGACGATGAAGACCAAGCAATCATTATCCTAAGTTCTCTGCCACAGAGGTATGAGCACTTTGTTGATACGATGTTGTATGGTAAGGAGTCTCTTACCATGGTTGAAGTTAAAGCTGCTCTGAATTCTAAAGAACTACAAACATATGGAGAAATCAAGAAAGAAGAAGGCCTAGCTGAGACTTTAATAATTCGTGGAAGATTTGAGAAATGTGAATTCAAGAATTGAGGCCAATCCAGGTCAAGGTCCAAGACGAGAAGAAAATGTTTTTTCTACCACAAGGAGGGGCATTTCAAGAAAAACTGCCCTGAGAGAAAGAATAGAGTAACTAACAAGGTAAAGGAGTCCGGTGATGTAGCCATTGCAGAAGACGGTTACGAAAGTGCTGAGATCCTGATTGCATCTGATCAAGAATCCAGTAAAGAATGGATTCTTGATTCAGGATGTTCATACCATATGAGTCCAAATAAGAGTTGGTTTGAAACTCTTAAATTGGCTGACCATGGAGTTGTGCTTCTAGGGAATAATAAAGAATGTAAAGTCATGGGGATAGGAACCATGAGGATTTAGATGTTTGATGGGGCTAAAAGGATTCTTCAAGATGTCAGGTATGTTCCTGAATTGAAAAGGAACTTAATTTCTCTAGGTTTGCTCGACAAAATTGGATATGGCTATAAATGTGAAAGTGGAAATCTAAGGTTTTATAAAGGGTCGTTGGTAGTAGTGAAAGGGACTCCGGCAAATGGGCTATAGTCCTTGGTAGGCAAGACAGTAATTGGGGGATCCGCGAATGCCATTAGTTAAGGAACAGAAAAGACACAACTATGGCATCAAAGATTAGACCATGTTAGTCAAAGAGGTCTAGAAGAATTATACAAACAGAGACTATTGTGTAGAGATAAGATAGAAACACTTAGTTTCTGTGATCATTGTGTTTTGGGAAAGGCCAGGCGGCTTAAGTTCACTACAGCAGAACATAGGACAAGAGGTGTCCTTGATTATGTTCATTCAAATCTTTGGGGGGCTTCAAGAACTGTGTCTCAAGGAGGGTCTAAGTATATCTTGTCCATAGTTGATGATTATTCAAGAAAACTATGGGTGTACTTCTTGAAGAATAAGAATGATTCACTTTAGAAGTTCAAGGAGTGGAGACTTCTGGTTGAAACTCAAATAGGCAAGAAGGTTAAGAAATTAAGAACCAATAATGTTTTGGAATACTGTGCTGATTTGTTTACATAGGACTGCAAAAATACTAGGATGACAAGGCATTTTACTATGAGGAAGACACCCCAATAGAATGGGCTGGCAAAAAGGTTCAATAGAACCATACTTGAATATGTGAGATGCATGCTCAGCAATGTAGGTTTGCCAAAGACCTTTTGGGTTGAAGTAGTTAGTATAGCTGCTTATCTAATCAACAGATGCCTTTCTACTGCACTGGGTTTTAAAACCCCTCAAGGGGTGTGAAGTGGTAGGCCAGTTGACTACAGCAAATTAAGAACGTTTGGATGCATAGTATATGCACATGTCAAGCAAGATAAGCTGGATCCAAGGGCTCTAAAGTGCATATTTGTTGGGTATCTTGAAGGTGTGAAAGGATACAAACTGTGGTGCTTAGAGCTTGGACATAATAAGTGTATCATCAACAAAAACGTGGTCTTCAATGAAAAACAAATGGCAAATTTGGTCCAAAAGGATCTATTGGTTTCACATAATAATGGTGGCATAGATACTTTGGAGCTTGAGGTGCAGCCTAGTAGAGTTCAAAGCCAAAATGACACTAGTTCAGCACAAGTTCAAGAAGAAGAACAACAACTGGTTGATATCCCTCAATAAACTACTTTAGACAACTACAGTTTGGCAAGAGATAGAAGTCGAAGATCACAAAGGCACCTTAAAGGTATGGTCAAGTACACTTGATCTCTTATGCTTTTACAGTAGGTCAAGATATTAAGGAGGACACAGAACCTGCATCACATGTTGAGGCAATGAATGGCAAAGATAGTGCCAAGTGGCAAGAAGCAATGGCCGAGGAGATGGACTTATTACAGAAGAATGGAACTTGGCAGCTTGTAGATAAACCAGGGAATCAAAAGGTTATAGGCAACAAATGGATATTCAAGAAGAAAGAAGGAATTTCAGGAGTAGAGAGTGCTCAGTACAAAGCAAGGTTAGTAGCCCGTGGTTTTACTCAACAAGAAAGAATAGATTTTATAGAGATATTTTCTCTTGTGGTAAAACATAGTTCTATTAAGGTACTACTAGCTTTGGTAAATAAGTTTTATATGGAACCAGAGCTCATAGATCTAAAAACGGCCCTTTTACATAGTGAATTGGATGAAACAATTTATATGAGATAACCAAATGGTTTCATTAAGAAGGGAGATGAAGGGAAAATGTCTTTGTTAAAAAAATCTTTTTATATGGTTTAAAACAGTCCCCAAGAATGTGGTATAGATGCTTTGATGAATTCATGTTGAAGATTGGTTTTCTAAGAAGTAAATATGATTGCTGTGTGTATATGAAGAAAGAGGCAGTTTGGAGATCAGTTTATTTGTTACTATATGTGTATATGAAGAAAGAGGCAGTTAGGAGATCAGTTTATTTGTTACTATATGTGGATGACATGCTCTTAGCTAGTGAGGATGCAGGGGAAGTTATGAGATTAAAGACCCTATTAAGGACTGAGTTTGAAATGAAAGATCTTGGTCCAGCAACCAAGATATTGGGATGGAAATTATAAGGAAAAGAAATGAGGGGGAACTTTACTTGTTTCAAGGAACATATTTAAAGAAAGTGATTAAGAGATTTAATATGTCATAAGCCAAGTCAGTTCTTACACCCCTAGCCTAACATTTTAAGCTATCTATGTAGCAGGAACCCAAAACCAAGGAAAAGTCCAAGTATACGGAGAGGATACCTTACTCGAGTGTTGTGGGAAGTACCATGTATGCAATGATGTGCAGTAGGCTAGATATTGCCTATATAGTTAGTATGATAAGCATGTTTATGGCAAAGCCTGGGAAATGTCATTGAGAAGTTGTGAAATGGGTTATAAGGTACCTGTGTGGCTCTTGTAGTTATGGGCTGAAGTATGTTAAAAAGCAGTCGATAAGTAGAGTTCTAGAGGGTTATGTTGATTTAGATTTTGCAGGTAATATTGATACAAGGAAGTCTGTAACTGGGAATGTATTCAAGGTTTATGGTTGTATTGTTAGCTGGAAGTCTAATCTATAGCCTGTTGTAGCACTCCCAACTATAAAGGCTGAATATGTTGCAACCACATAAGCTATTAAAGAAGCCATTTGGCTTAAGGGTCTTTTGTCTGAGTTACTTACTCAGCAAGAGATTGGAGAAGCAACTGTTTTTTGTGACAATCAAAGTGCCATATGTTTAACCAAAAACCAAATCCATCCTGAGAGAACTAAACATGTGGATGTGAAGTACCACTTTATTAGAGATGTAATTGCAGAGGGGGTTGTGTCTGTGCAAAAGGTGGCAACTGAAGATAATCCTACACATATGCTAACAAAGGCGCTGCCATTAGCAAATTTCAATAGTTGTCTAAAAATGTTGGGAATAGAAGAAGTTCTTTATGAGTGTTGACTAAAATTCAATTGTACTATGATGTAATGAATATAGAACCAAGGTGGAGATTGTTAGGATAATTGGTTCAATATTCAGGGGTAGTGTTGTAATTTTAGCTAACTTGAATTAGGTAGTTAGTTCGAAGATGTTATTAGCTAACCAAATTAGTTAGGGCTTATTTGGCACACCATATTGTATTGTATTGTATTATATTGTATTGTATTTTTTGTAAATAATACAATACAATACAATACAATGCAATGTAATAAAATACAATACGATACAATGCGTTATGTCAAACATACCCTTAGTGGTTAGCAGCTATAAAAAATACCGAGGGAACCATACTAGTTCAGTTAGTCGAGAGAAAGAAATTGTACAGAGAGGGTAATTGGTCAAGGAGTGGAGTGTGTGTTGCTGAAAACAAGAGATCGTGGCAATAAAACTTCTTGAGGTTTTCTCTGTGAAATCTGTTCCAAAAAGGTTCATTTTGGTATTGATCCGAGTTTTAAGTTTTGATTCACATAATAGAATTTTTTTGAAATCTAGATCATAAACTAAAGAATTAGAATTTTTTATTTAGAATAATATATAGTGTTGGTGTTGAAAATTGAACGAACAATACAACAATGAACCCCTCAAGAATTATAGAAAAACCTCAAAGTGAATTCCTGTAGTGAATTTTTGGAAATCCAGATCATAAACTAAAGAGTTGGAGTTTTTTATTTAGAATAATACATAGTGTTGGCATTGAAAATTGAACGAATTCGACAACGATTAATACTGGACTTAAGAATTATAGAAATACCTTAAAGTGAATTCTTGTCTATTCTAAGTTAGCAATAGCGTGCAATTGTCCACGAAGCCCAACTATTTGTAGGCTCGGCCGTAGGAGTGTAAGTTACAAGAGTTTTGATACTTACTGTCGATTTATAACTAGTCAATGGAATCTATAGCTTCGTTTGGCAACATTAATTAAAACTAATAAGTTTTAATTGCTACAATGTTTAGCTCTTACATGCTACAGTAAAAAGTAAAAATTTATTATAGTGTAAAGCTCTTATATGTTATAGTATTTAAGTTAACTTGGTTTCTAAACACACGTAGTATATTTCTATAGTTATAGGCTAGTCACATTTTAGTGTCATGCACTCAGGCTCAGGTAATGACATGGTGGATTTATTAAATTAATTAAACAGATTTTAATTAAACACGCCAATTAATTATTCAGGTTATTTATAAAACTGTAGTAAATTTAAAACCTTTTAGGTAATTACCATCTAAATTAAATTAAATTAAATTAAAATATAAAAATTAGCGCGAGTGGGTCGGGTCGCCCCAGGCCCGTATTATGCACACATACATAGTACCAACATATATAAGATACAAACCATAGTCCAAAAAAATAAATAAATAAATAACATAGAAACATTACGTGCCTTAATTAAATAAATAGATAAATAAATCAAACTCCTACGGTCACACGTACAATCAACGGCGTCCTAATCGGCAGTGTGTTGTGAACCACCTGGAGGAGGGTAAAAAGAAATAAGAAGGCCAGCTCTTTATCTCAGGAAAGTAGAGGTGGTTTCAAGGCTATACCATGTTCTGCACATGGTTTTCAGTTGAGAGCTTAAGTGTTGTTCACGTAAAAGAGTTTGAATATGCATAGGAGGGGCTTATTAGGCATTTCGCAATTTGTTGTTAACACAAACATGATTTTTAGGAAATAAAATAAATTAAATAGAAATTATCAAAATTTTTGCTTAAAAAGAATTAACAAAATGTTGAAATCAAATTCGTGGTAATTTTAACAAATTTTAAAATTAAGATAACTAACAAATAATTAAAAGTAAAATTAATGAGAAAAATACAACAAAATGATTAAATTATTCTTAATTTAAAATTAGGCATATTAATTACCAAATTTACATACTAATCTCATTTAATTAAATTTGGACATTATAGTTAGACATCAAGTTAAACTGCTTACTTTAAAGAACTCCATTTATTCTGAATTAACATGTTCGTACGTCACGTCATTTTGTCTTCCTAGTCTGTTAAATTTTGCTTCGCTAATCACGAATAAGTTCTAAGGTAGTTTCATTTAAGAAAGCAAATTGGCAAGTACAAACGGAGATATGAACCTGGGAATTGCATCATAGCCCTCTATATCTAAAACAGAATGATACACTGAACAATCGAGGACACGACCAACAGAGTTCCCTCCCTTGTGAACAAAACAACATTTCCAATCATAAAACAGATTAAGTGAATTTTTTTAACTGAGTTTACAAACACAAGCGATATATTATGGATCTGTATAATAAGAATTAGGACAAAAATGGCCTATTTCCACATAATGGATAAATGGTAAATTCCACAATGTGGATAATGAACTTAGAAGATACATTTATTCAAAATTTAATAAATTTTCCGTGGTATCTTGTTCCATGAACTATTCCCATAATCAACAAAAGCCACTAATAATGTGCACACACTGGCCCAATTAGTATATTTTGTTTGAAAATTCTTTTCATCCCCGCTACTTGAAAATAAGTCACGTGTGATTTCAATCTAGTTAGTAAATAATGTATTTATTAAACTGGGATCAACTGTTTAGTAAACGGTGGTATTACTTTTTTGAAGAATAAATGGCAAGGTTTTAATCCTATAAGATTATATAAAATTGCTTATTTTGGTGGTGTTTAGGAGAGTGGTTCTAACCACATAGTTTTAACCGTAAATAATGCAAACCTCTTACATACTACAGTGTAAATATAAAGTTTTTAATAATGTAAAACTCTCATATAGTATATTATAAGGTTTCAACCATTCTTACAAATACCGGATTTATTTTATTGGTGTGTGTGTTTGTTTTTTTTTTTTTTTAAAGTAGGGGTGTGTGTTCTACCCTCACTCTCTTTTTTTCTCTCTTTCTTATTGTTTGCTGAAATGACCCTCGTGATAGGATCGTTTCTCTAAACAAATTGACACTCCAAATTATGTTAAACAGTTAATAAAAAATTGTAAAACAAACAGTGACAGTGGAGTCTGCAAACAGATATGCCTTAAAGTCGGCCTACTAGAATAGGGACCAGGAAGAAGTAGATTTTGACGTTATACGAGTTCATGGCCGGTAAAAGGTGTCAAACTTTCGGACTAATGAAACTTATTACCTTCTTAATCTTTAAAAAAGGATAGTTGAATTTGAAATCAAAAGTTAATTAGCATAAAAACCGGATTAAAGAAATTAAAAGGAGAAAACACATCTAATCTAAGCTTTCTTCCAGAAGGAATGGTTGATTGAAGGGAAAATTTGCCGTTTGATTGGTTGATAAAGCTTCTGGAAAGGTTAAAGTAGTTCGAGTTTGCATAAATTACTCTTTGATTCAAACCGTCAACGTCTTGATAGAAAAACGACTCAAAAAAAAAAAAAAAAAAAACCCTCAGTCAACAGTCAACGTCGTCGTCAACATGTGTCAATTTCACGAATCACGTGTCACACACGCACGTTATAACATTTTTTTTTCCTCGAACGGTTTGTAGCATTTTCGTCTCCACAAGGATTTTGATTTATTTTTATTGGCAAAGAGGCGAACTCGGGCCTTTGTTTTGTCTGAGGTATTTGGTTGTTGTAGTCTGAATCAATTTCTCAGTTGTTAATAGTATAAATTTTTTACATGTTATAGTAACAATAAAAAAATTACTTTAGAGTAAAGCTCTTACATGTTATAATAAAAATAGTTCTAATTATTGATTCTAATCACCCTGTTAAACACTCAAAAAGATCACATGAATTCCTTAAAAAAAAAAAAATTACGTAGATAACCAAGTCTAGGGCTCCTCTATATGCTTACGTGTTTTCCATAAGATGGATTTTTTTCTTCGTGTCAATCTAGGTGGGTGGTTAGAACCAATTGATTAAAATCAATATTGGTTATAATCAAAAAAATTAGTTTGAATTATAATTTATAGTTTTAAACTTTTCTTTGGTAAATTTATCAAAATATTAGTTTCAATTGGTTTGAATAAAAATAAATAAATTTGAACCACAATTTATAGTTTTAATCGATGATGTCCCACTCAAGAGTTTCAATTTATAAAATACCAAAAATGTTTTAAAATATTGAGCCCTAATTTTAGTGTTTTTTTCCAATGTAATTATACTCTGAGAATTTAGTTTAGTTATTTTTTAAGTAAAATATATTGAAATGCTACATTTCAAAAGAAAAGTGTTTTTGGTTGAATAGTATATATGTATATACAAGTAGAGCATATTTGAGTAATAAAGATTTTAGCTAAAAATTAGATAAAAAGTTATTTAAAAAGTACTTTATAGAAAGTGCCAAAAGAAAAAAATAAAAGTAGGAACATAATTGAAAACAAAATTACTTTAACAAAGACAAATTAGAGAAAGGTTTTTATGAAAAAAATAGTAATAAAGAGGATTACATGAAAAAAAAAAAGCTTAAATATGACCACATTTAAAAAAAAATTACTTTTATAGGTCAACTTAAAAAAATTATAAGAATTAAAAAAACAAAATACTTAAAGAAGAACGAATTAGAGAAAAATATTTCAACAAAACACCTAAAATTTAATAAAAAAACACAAATAAAAATAAAAGAAACAAAAAAAAATATTAAATTTAAGATTATTGGATACATATTTGAGATACATATTTACTAACTTAGGTTAGGGGTATATATATATACATACATGAATATATATACATGGTTATAATATAAAGTTCAAATAAGTATTATATTCATTTAAAAAAATCAAACCGGCCATATATACATATATAAATACACAAATATATATATATATATAGCGTTCAAATATTCATAAAAAAAAAAAAATCAAACCCCCCTCCCCCACTCCGCTCCTGCATTCAACACTGAAACACCAAGTTGACAAGCCCATAGTCATTGACTCAATCAAACTTTTGTTTTCAAGACTAAATGGTAAATTCCACAATGTGGATAATGAATCTAGAAGAAACATCTATTCAAAATTTAATACATTTTCCGTGGTATGTTATTCCATGAACTATTCCCATAATCAACAAAAGAAACTAATAATGTGTACACACTGGCCCAATTAGTATATTTTGTTTGAAAATTCTTTTCATCCCCGCTACTTAAAAATAAGTCACGAGTGATTTCAATCTAGTTAGTAAATTATGTATTTATTAAACTGGTATCAACTGTTTAGTAAATGGCAATATTACTTTTTTGAAGAATAAATAGCAAGGTTTTAATCCTGTAAGATTATATAAAATGGCTTATTTAGATGGTGTTTGGGAGAGTGGTTTTAACCATATAGTTTTAACCATAAATAATGCAAACCTCTTACATGCTACAGTGTAAATCTAAAATTTCCTACAATATAAAGCTTTTATATAATATAGTATGAGGTTCCAACCACTCTTACAAATATTTCATTTATTTTATTGGTGTGTGTTTTTTTTTTTTTTTTTGAAAGTAGGGGTGTATGTTTTACTCTCACTTTCTTTTTTTCTCTCTTTTTTATTGTTTGCTGAAATGACCCTCGTGAGGATCTTCTCTAAACAAATTGACACTCCAAATTATGTAAAGCAGTTAATAAAAATTGTAAAACAGACAGTGACAAGTGGAGTCTGCAGACAGATATGCCTTAAAGTCTGCCTCCAGAACAGGGACCAGGAACTTGAAATTAGAAGTTAATTAGCATAAAAAACCGAACTAAAGAAATTAAAAGGAGAAAAAACATCTAATCTAAGCTTTCTTCCAGAAGGAATGGTAGACTTTGAATGTGAAACTTATTACCTTCTTATTCTTTAAAAAAGATAGTTGAATTTGAAATTAAAAGTTAATTAGCATAAAAACCGAATTAAAGAAATTAAAAGGAGAAAACACATCTAATCTAAGCTTTCTTCCAGAAGGGACGGTTGATTGAAAGGAAAATTGGCCGTTTGATTGGTTGATTAAGCTTCTGGGAAGGTTAAGGTGGTGCAAGCCGTCAACGTCTTGATGGTAAAACGACTCAAAAAAAAAAGCCTCAGTCAACAGTCAACGTCGTCGTCAACATGAGTCAGTTTCGCGAATCACGGGTCACACACTCACGTTATAACATTTTTTTTCCTTGAACGGTTTATAGCATTTTCGTCTCCACAAGGATTCTCATTCATTTCAATCGGCAAAGAGGCCAACTCGGGCTTTTGTTTTGACTGTGGTGTTAGCTGTACCATTTTTTTAGTTATTAACATTATAAAATTTTTATTTGCTACAGAAACAAAAAATTGTTTCAAGGTAAAGCTATCACATGCTATAGTAAAAACAGTTTTAACCACTTTGTCAAACACCCAAAAAGATTACGTGGATTCCTAAATAAAAAAATCTACGTAGATAACTAAGTCTAGGGCTCCACTATATGTTTACGTGTTTTCCATAAGATGGTATTTTTCTTTCTTCGTGTCAATCTAGGTGGATGGTTAGAACCAATTGATTAAAATCAATATTGGTTACAATCAAAAAATTAGTTTGAATTATAATTTATAGTTTTAAACTTATGTTCGGTAAGTTAATATTAGTTTCAGTTGGTTTGAATAAAAATAAATAAATTTGAACCATAATTTGTAGTTCTAACTGATGATGTCCCAATTATTTTCAATTTTAACTACAAGTGTTGGTTAGAATAGACACACACAAAAAAAAAGGTGAGTGAAAAAATTTTTCTTCAGCTATAGCCCATGTAACAACGTACCTCTGATTTTTAAAACGTAACATTTATTCTATTTAATCTATGTAATAGTAACTTAAAAACCACCTTTTTTAAGTTTCTATTAAAAACCACCTTTTTATATTCGAAAACTACTTTTTTTTGGGTTTTCGGTTGAATGTTTGGGAAATAGGGAGCACATTGTTACAAACTTGATGGTTGAGGGGGGAATTTTTGTAATTAATAAAAAAGACTTGTAAAAAAGGAAAAATGCAAAAAAGGGATAAGTTTCTATACCTTTCATGGGTTTTATTAATTACATTTTATAGAAAGAAAAAAATAGCCATAACACTTCTTATATTTTATTTAAATACCACTTTTGCTCCTTTTATCATGAAAATGTTCAAAACACCCTCTATGTTTTTAAAATCATACACAAAATACCCTTGAAGTATTAAACTTTTAAAAATTTCAAGATTACCTTTCCAAATCTATATTAAATGTAATTTTAAATACGAATTAACTAAAAAAGATAATTTGAAATGTTCAAATAAATATTTTAATATAGTAAATACTTTAATTATTTTGAGAATATTTATAACGTCCCTAAGTAAGGGTTAATAGTTTTAATGAATTAAATAGAAAATCAAAAAATAAAATAAAATGTTAAAACTTTCTAAAAATTTGGTCTGGTCTTGAAACAAATTCTTAAAAATTAATGAAAACATAAAGACAACAAAACCATAGTTTAATATAGCACATTTAATTTAATATTATAAATGCATCTTTATTATTTCAACTTTCAAGATAGCTTAATACAGTCACAGATACAAATATAAGATGTTTACATCATAAGGAAAAATATTTTTAACTAACGAAGTGGCTCCAACTGGACATACCTATATAGTTCCCTTAACTATTTTCTCTTTGTCACCTCATGTTGTATATATATCTTGAAAAGATAAAAATATAAGAGATGAGCGACAACATGCATAGTAGGGAAACCATTACTTACCATTTGGTTTTATTACTTACCATATTGAACATGCATGGTTAGTTTTATTTACCATTACATCATTAATAAATTCATATCAAGCCCATGATGTTAAGTACCCGTGGATGCTCAATAATTACCATGTTTTTATGTCACATATATACATATATTAACTAACAAGATTACATTGTATCCACTAACCATCGTAATCGTTATGTCATTGCATAAACACTTCCTCGAAAGGTGCGCTTGATAATTTAATATATCGATCATCGAGTAACGGGGTGAGAAGACTCGACGTCCTGTGTTCTCACTACGTCATATTCCTGTATAGTGCGTTTTAGGACTTTCAGCTTAAGGGTAAGTCATCACCTCCTCCTATTTTTCCTTTTAGGGTTTTGAACCCAAGGATGTAAGCATTGCCCTATTTGTGTTACATATATTTGTATTTCAATTCCATGTCTCTATATGGAATTGAAATAATCTATGTCTTAATCAATTACACATTTTTATGTTACTCTTAATCCATGTCTCTACATGTCACATTATTGTATTTCAATTCTTCACTAATACACAAGAGTCCATGCATTCAAAATAACTATGCTTTTTATATCACATTAGGTCAAATCATTTTCAACCACGCTGTACATTATAGGACAGGTTCACACAACTATTCATATGGTATTCATATAACAATAACGACAAAATAATATATATAATTTAACTTTAAAAAGTTAAATCACCAATTTAATTAAGTAAAATACTTTAATTATTTTGAGAGTTTTTAGTTTTTCAAAATTTATTTTATTTAGTATTTTGGTTTAATAATGTTTTCAACTGTATTTGATAAAGGCTAGAAAGGACAATTTTGGTTTTTTTAAAAAGTTTAATTGCTTTAGGGGATATTTTATGTAAATTTTAAAAAACACGGGGGGATTTTTATAACAAAAAGAGAAAAGTGATATTTAGACAAAACACATGGGGTGTTTAGGTATTTTTCCTTCAATAAATGTGAAGATCGTCCTTTGTATTTTTAGTTTTCACAAAAATTTGGTCGAATTTGAAGGCACAAAAAGACCCATTTCAAGTACAAGGTTGACTACATCAGCAAAACATTACAAGGTTGACTAGGTGGGTGTTTGAAAGGGTGGTAGAAATTAGTGGTAGGAACCATTTTTATTGTAGCATGTGAGAGTTTTATACTGTAGCAATTTTTTTTTATTATTATTACTGTAGCATGTGAGAGCTTTTTACTGTTCATAACTGAATTTGTGGTGGGAACTATTGTCAAACACTCCCTAGATTGCTCAAAGGTAAGGTCTTTTAATGCATGTTAAACTTATTTTTTTACGCTTTAAATTGGACCATATTTTATCAAAATATAGGCTTTTAACAAGAAACTAAAACACAATGAGTAATAGTAAGTACATTTCTATAACTCATGGTAAAAAGTGATTTTTGAAAATAAAAGGAGGTTTTGGTTCCTATCCCCAAAAAACAAAGTTATTTAGAATTCTTGTTTAATTAGCAGGAAAAATGATAGGAAGAATAAGAGTGAAATGATTAGTTGAAGGATTTTTTATTTTGATAGGGTCCGCTTCCTCTCAAATTTTCTCACCCGGATTATGTAAATTTTTGTCCTCACAATTATTATTATTATTACTACAACAAAAAGACAAATGAACGGGAAACCAACATGTGGTTTGTATATAATGAGAGAGAATTCTATAAGAGCACATCTTTTTTTTTTTTTTTCTAATCATTCGCGGACATCGATAAAAATATGATATGCCATTACCATTTCAAGATGACAACAATATGCGATACGACATCTTGAAATAAACGACATCACGCTTTTATTCAAGTATACGACATGTTATTTCCTGTAAACTAGATACACATGTCGTTTTCTCTAAAGGAAAGGAGTTTAAACATGAATTTCATGCCATGTTTCTTTTTACGTAAACAACATCACATCAAACTTCTGGTAGAAGAGTGACAAGTGGTTTTAAACTAAAGGGTACCTAAAGGAAAACGAACAACATAGGAAAACAACGATGTTTCTTTAAGGAGAAAACAATAATTATTATTCCAACATAAAATACAAACATTCCTCGTACTTACTATGTCACTATTCCAACACAAAAAACAAACATTTCTCGTACGTAAGTGAAGGGAGAAAAACTTGCTTATGATGGTAAACTACACATATACCGTGCGGCAAGATCATGACTTTATTAGAAACGCCTACTAACGGCAACGAACTTCTTTCGTTGTATTACTCAAGGCCTGCAAGTTTTTTGACGGTTAGCGTCCTCAACGGCTCCGAGAGGAAAACGGCGCCACGGGTAGTGGCCGAGAGTTGTTGCTCCACAAAACGCATGGTGGGTCGTAACTCAGGAGAAGCTTTTGTGCAACACACCGCTAAGCTCACCACTAACACCACCGTCGCAGATAATCTACCCGTCGTAGACAGCAGCCGCTGGTCTAACACGTCCTTCAATAGCAATTCCTTGTTGTCAGATGACGAGTTCGACGGTGCTGAGATTGATTCTAAAAGTTCACCAGGGTGTCTACCCATCATGATTTCCAAAGCTACCACTCCAAAACTGTATACATCACATTTCTCTGTGACCTGCATTGTGAAAGCCAACTCTGCCCACAAGCAACCAATTAATAAGCTCTAGATTAGCCAATTCTGATTCATCACAATATATATATTATAAAAAGATAAAGCATGCTAAAGTAAAACATTCACTTCTCCTTATTATTAATTTATTACCTGGGGCCATGTATCCGAATGTGCCAGCAACGCCGGTCCAATTGGAGGAATTTGGGTTCAACAACCTAGCAATGCCAAAGTCTGATAATTTCGGAACAAAATCTCCTTCAAGCAAGACGTTGTTTAGAGACACGTCACGGTGCACGATTGGGGGAGAGCAGCCATGGTGCAAGTAGGATAAAGCATGCGCTAGTCCTTGCACAATTCTCACCCTCACGTCCCAGTCAAT
>CAMOHE010033680.1:0-56223 GCA_946598075.1 Artocarpus hirsutus | reverse complement strand
CCTCACATGATTCACTCTATATCCAAAAACAATCTATTCCATCATCCTGTTAAAGATAATATTAGATTGTGTCAAAATATAGAACTTGTCATGTAGGAAACCATGGTGATTTCAGGTCAGAGGACTAGGATAATACTATTGTGATGAGAATCACTCATGACAATTATCCATACAGTATTCTCATAGCGGGTCAATCCAATACATCATTTCTCAAATATGTATCTATGAGTTGACTTAGTATCTCATACACATGATTAGTAAAACATAATCATCAGTCAAACTTCATACTAGTCTTCATTCATTATTATCCCAATAATAATGACCGACTAGGGATAATTTAGAATATACTTCAATTTTTATCTAAGAGTTTTACTATCAAGTCACATACTTAATGACCTTATATAGAATTAACTATTCATAGAATTAGAATAAAAAACAATAATAAAAATGCCTCTTTATTAATAAAATGTAAATATAATGAAATCAATATGTGGTCATTACATAATTGGTCTAGGACACATCACTAACAACAACAATCCATAGTTTAAAAATTTGCAAATATTTTTTTTTTTCAATTACCTTCGTGAAATTTTCAGAGCAAAAAACAAAACCCTTGTTACTAACCACCAACCTAAATCAGTTGCCCCTGCCATGAACCCAAATTGGTCACCTTTCTGCTGAGCTCCCCCACCCCATTGGTTAGACGCCATGAACTCTGGCCACAAGATTAGCATTCATGGATCTGACCGGCCATCATGACCCAACCGTAACAAACCTATCAGTCCAGTCCGAAACCTATCACAAGACCCATCGTTACATGATCGCTTCCCTGTTCTACAAGCCCAGCTGCGAGCCTTGCCATTGTCAAATCACCACCCTTGTCATGAACTTGTATCCCCCACAAACCCCTCACAAGCTCATTGTCCCTTTTGTGACCAGCTATTGCCCTCACCATCTTTCCTCCCTCTCCCCCTTTGGGAACCTAGCTTTCATCCTCACCAAACCTAGCCTTCTCCGTTGCACCTCATCATCAAAACTTAACCTACCTCCACCATGTTTAGGCAAGCCTCTCTGTCCTTGCAAGAGAAGACTTGGCCTCTAGTGTGCTGGGCACGACAACTCACGTGGTGTCAGAAGGGGAGTTCAACGGCAGGGTGGGTTTCTCATATGGAAGTGTGTGTGTGTGTTTTTATGGATTTTTTTTTTTATTTTTTTGTATTTTTTATTAAAAGAATAATTATTATTTTACTAAAATACCTTTGCATGTGGTCTCTTCTGTCTAGTTTTGGGCTTTTGCACCGTTTTTAAGAGTTTAGGGACGTTGGGCAATTCAATCCAAATAATAAGAAAGAATTCGCAAGTTTCGAATTTTAAATTCCATTTGTAATCCTTGTGTGCGAACTTCAGTGCCGAAAGCAACGCATTCTAAAAACTGGCTAATAAACATCAAGCACTATTCTGCAAGATCATTTGCCTGGGAAGAAAAGAATCTGAATTCGTTATATTATATATATACAAAAACAATGGAGAACCCATATCAAATAATGGATACAAAATTCTCAAGTTAAAAATGACACTCGATCAATGCAGCTTGAAGTTCAATCTATAAACACTCTTTAATCTTTTACCATAAATGCGGGAAAACATTTGGGAAAGAAACACTTTGGCATCCCAAAGATGTCATTATGCACGTGTACAAAGGCTACATTTTATATCAATGAGCTTTCGCGATGATCCCCTGTAAGAGATGGACGATTAATTTTGATTCCATTTGTTTTCATTCATAGGCCGAAACAAAAAGAAAAGAAATACAGGAGCAAATCTGAAGATTGATGTCATAAATGCAGTGAAAATTTAAAACGTGTCAAAATTGCTTCTTGTCAAAATCGTCACCGGAGGAGAGCAAACTTGAATATCAACAATTCGAGTAAATATCTACACACATGAAGTTAAATCAGAAAAGTGGAATGGTTTACAAGTCAGCAAAATAGAGGCGGTATAAAATTTACATCCAAGTAAATGCAATGAAGGTTCTGAGCAAAACACAGAAAAATAATTAAAAAAAAATTAAAAAAATGTTGTTTAAGATGATGAATACAAAAAATATCCCATTCCAAGATAGTTGATATTAACCATCGGCTGCACTGATGATAATTAGCAGGAATCTTAATCACCCTGAGAATATGGAATATTAAACCAGCAACATATTTCTTTGTCATTCATATTTTTTTTCAAACTCTCCATGATAGAAAAGATTTGCCAAACTTACTTACATGAATTAAGCAAGTACCAAAAATAATGGAAAATGTATTAGAAAACAAGGTCTCGTGAGATCCGAATTATTTTTTCAATAGCCCAAACGAAAACATCACCCTTTTTGGTGACGCATAATTTAAAATGGTGCATAAGCAGTCAAAAAAAGGACTTTACATGAACCACAAATAAATTGGGTAGATGATATTCGTTGCAAACGAAAAAAGTGAGCTTACTGTGAATTTCATGAGAATGTGCTACTAAGCCTTTGGGCTGGCATCATCTTGCTCATCCATCTCCTCAAGAATGACATATTTTGCAGCGGTATTTGAAGTGAGAGAATCCATATCTTCGCTTGTGTGACCGCCCTTCTGAAGCTTATGGTATCTGAAAAATGACGCAAAACTAATCTGATTAAGAACAAGATACTAGGAAAGTAGCTACATCATTAACACAGAGTGAAGCTGGCTGAAGGAAATAAGCCAAGGAAACTTGGAAGGAGATATTTTGGGGGGAAAAATAGAGGCGTTGTTCTCATCGGGATAAGATTTACCGTTCATATAAGTAGTTTTTGTATCATGGATAGCAAAGGGGATAGAAGAGAACCAATTAACTTTAAATGAGTGCATTATTGAAGCAAAAAGAGAAGGTTGAAGCATTTTCTGGTCATGGATTTTTTTGGAATTTGGGAACTATTTTTAGATTTTAATCAAGAGGAAGGGTATGAAAAATTAGGGTGCCAATTCTTGAAATAGAGTAAAATGTTGGAGATGCCACCACTTAACTTTGACAAGGAAAGTCATAGAATAGGATGACTTACTTGTACCAGTTGAATAAACTAACACCAACCATAATTGTGAGGAGACCAGCTCCTTTCAACCAGGTAAATTCATCACCAAAGTAAATGACTGCAACCTGGACATACATGAAATAGGATAAGAATTAACAAGTGCTAGACAAAGATCATCCTGCAATCATCATCTATCAGCAAAGAAAATCAATGTGTAATATTTTATCAGTTTAATGCAGTGTAATAGTATAGTTTTTGACTTTAGCCTTTGAAATACATGGTTAGAAAGCCAGGCTACAGTCAAAGATATACATTGCCAGAAAATAAGGCTAATGGTAGGCAAAAAGTTTGAACGTACTAAGTAAAATGATAAGACGGAATATAGTTCGTCTATGAACAAATTTTGGTAACTTAGTTGTAACGAGTTATCTCGTCCAAACTCCAACTGGAGGATACCTTGTTCTTCCTTCTTTTTTTTTTTTTCTTTTTCTTTTTTTTTTTTTCTTTTTTGCACCTTGTCCTTGTATTCTTTATTTGAAAATGACAAAAAAAAAAAAAAGGAAAGAAAAAGAAAGAAAACCATGTTACAAGAGGAATGAAACCAAAAATTTCACCCAATGAACCCATTTTATATGATAACTATTACCATAACTAGCACACATGCAATGACATTTCAAATTAGAAAAAATGGAACTCTAGCATGGTAAAAATAACCTAATGTTTTGAGTATTTACACTACTTATTGGTGTAACAAGATAAGGAGCAATTCATACCAATATGGTGACAGCTTCCTTGACAACGCCTGCTATTGTCACTGTGACAGCACTGGTTACTGAGACAAGAATGTATTCTGTCAACACCTGTAGCAACAGTCAACAGAGAGTTCGGCCTTCAAAACTATAAACTCAAACTGACAGATCATTAACTTTAAACAAAAATGGATGACAGAAAATAAAAGAAGGAAAAGGTCTGCATCTCTGCCACTTCAGTTCGCAATTAAAAAACAAAAACCAGCACAAATTTCTACCATAAAAAAAGCAAGTGTTCCACCAAGAAGCATAAGCAAGCAGCTTCGAGTGACATGCCAGGGATTATTGAAGTAATTATTCCTTCTGAATTCATGCCATGGATCGAGCATAAAAGAGAGAAAAGTAGTTGCCATTGCCATCACTGGAGTCACGACGCTCATCAGGGTCAGAGGATTTTTCAAACCTGAAAGAAAAATGTGAGGAGACCCTACAGATTAATTTGCAAAACAGAAGGATTTATTTAGTCTAAACATAAAGATATGATCCAATTTATGATCCAAATGGTATTGTTACCAAAAAATGAAATAATAAAAAAATAAATCAAAAAACTGAAGAAATTTTCCCTTAAAATTTTTAAAGAGCAGAGAGTAGCACGTACCGTAAGTCTCTTTCTTCACAACGGATTAATAAGTGAAACATGAGCCAAAAAGAGAAAAGGGTAAGCACATAGAAGATTCCACATGTCAAGTTGAACACAAAGTTAGCAAGAGAAACACAGAATACCTGTAGAAGAATTTGAGTCATGCACCAGCGAAAGCCAGACATAACAGCAGCAAGCATAACAAGAATGAATCCCCCAAACTCAAACTGTGTCTCCTTTGCAACTATAAAATAGAAAAATAAAATTTGACCACCTTGATCAAAAACTTGCATGGGAAAATCAACAACAAAAAGTGCTACCACATTATACTAAATAAGGGATGCAACAAAACAGTCAGACGGGAAGCCAAACATTGGTTAAACAATCTGCCACATCATAAAAAAAGAGAAATAAAACTAAAGGAAACATGCTCATTTGCTTGCTGTATACAGTCTTAGGACACACTTAGAGACATGCAACTCACTAATGGGATAAATGGCTGAGCTACTTGAATCAATGGTCAAGAACAAAATAGAGGAAAAAAAAGTACTAGGTTTTGCTTGACTAAATTTGTCCACCAGATGGTAAAGAAACTCAATGGTATTCTGACGAAGATCACAGGTATGACAGGTTTATTTCAATTTTCCAAGCCCAGATGCTTAAGAAGATTTCTTTCTTTCCTTTTTTTTTCCTGAAAATTTTGTGTTTAGGAGAATGGTTTGAACTCTAGAATTTAAACCGCATACAGAGCAAAGCTCTGACATGCTACAGTTTGCAGTTCAAACTCTAAAGTCGGAACTCTTTTCCCAAACACCATATTAGTCGCTTAATCACCTTTGCCCCGTAACCTTGCTTCTTTATTGTTTTTTTTTTTTTTTTTTCTTTCCCCTCTTTGCTTGTGCATGTCATCAAAGCAGTGTGCAACTATAAATCAATATAACCAGAAGGTATTTTAACAACAAAAGCAATTTTTGAATGTTTAAGATAATTAAGGTTCGTAAGTGTATCTGTCCAGCAATTGTAACTAATGGAACAAAATTTGAACACTTCATTTTTTTTTTTTTTTTTGATGGAATAATGAACTAAAAAAAAAAAGAGGGGTTAAGCCCAGCTGAAGGTACAGTTTACCTGTTAATAATATTCCAACGCAGATTATTAAGATTATGCCTGAAAGTTTAATGCTTGGAGACTCCAACCTTCCAGACAAACAATTCCATTTAATGGCAAAACAAGTGATAATCTAAGACTAAAAGTTTGAGATTTTATTTAGCAATGGATAGACACAAGGGAGAAGAAAAGATATTAGAAAACATGGTGAATGAAATAAATTAATAAAACATTATCAAGAACAAGCAAACATGAGCATCTAATGCAAATAATAAATTGAACAGTATTTGCCGAGTTAAAGAAATAAAGAAAAGCAGATAATAAAAAGCATCAAAAGAAATAAAGAAAAGCAGATAATAAAAAGCATCAAATGCAAAAATCGTTGAGTGAAGCTCCAAACTCCGTGCTTACTGAAATGTTGAAACTAAGTTGTAGAGATTCAAAATCTAGTTATCAAGGATATTGCAGAAATATCCAAATGCTACAATAAGAAACTATGGGATCAAAGTTTTCCCCTTTAATTTTAGACTCCACCATACTACATTGTTTCGGGTCTAACACATGGACTTGAAACAAATTGGAGCCTTAAAATTACAAGAGAGAGAGAGAGAGAGAGAGAGAATTTCCTCCCCAAAGGCTATCGTGCTACGGTTAGTCAGTTATCTACTTCAAAATATAGTTACTTCCGTGTTGCAAAATTTATTAATAGCTATTTGGGAAATTTTAGGAAGGTTAGAAGTTTCAAGAAACTTCAGAGCTGCTTGATACATCTATCATTTGTCACAATCAGGCAACAATACACGCAAAAAGAATTTTATCTGACGGCTGCACCTGATTAGTGATGTAGGCTAGAAAACTGAATTGACAAGAGATTTACCTGAAAGCAAAAGCAAATAGAAGAAGAAATATAGGAGCCGCTGATTTACACTGCATAAATAAAGGTTAAAGTTAATACGATGGCTAATCAATATTAGAATGTCAGAATGCATCTGCACGCCTAAGCAAACAGAAGACATTATGACAAAGTTGCATTTCAATATAACATAGTGTTAAGGGAAGGATAACAAACCATTGTGGCAAACGTGACAGATATAGAAACAAGAGATTCATTGCTCAAGTTGATATCCATTGCTGTCCCAAGAGCTGTTGGTACAACTGTGAAAGGCAAAGTCCATCTGTATAATTAGTTGATAGATAGGTCAATTGAAAAATTAATACTAGAAAAATAGACCCAGTTGCAATAGCTGAAAGCAATTGGAGAACAACATTGAGCCTAGAAAGCTATTAAATGATGAACCAATAAGACCAAATGCCATGAACTGAAAGTCTAATTCAACAAACAACAGTACAACACTAGAAATTTTCCAAGCCAATCAGTACTAGAAATATATGGATGCACAAACTAGCTTTGCTAGGAAAACACATGAGATTAACTTATTAAAATTGAGCATCCCAAATTGAAATAACCAAGTAAATACAAGGACCAAAAGAAAATAATTTTACCTCTCATAAAGTAATCTCTCCATGACATAGCAACACTAGGTTGGAATCGGTGAGACCAATACCACGTGATTGATTTTGATAAGATAGCTTGCATTGCAAAATGGACCGTATTCATCAACAGGGGAGCTGGAAACTTCCCCAAATCATTCCCTAACAAACTTTTGTTGTACCTAGTCATACCATAACACCATTACAAAAGTAGACAAATAAATATATAATCTTGATGTCAGAAAGCTATTTAAATAACATTTAGACATACAATGATTGGTTGAGAAGGAACTTACAATGTTAAAAAGAGGCTGAAAGTGTACCATACAAGAATGAAAAATAGTGTCTTCAACACGTCGGCTACAGAAATAGGGTTCAAATTCCTTGGCGATGGTTTGTGATTATGAGAAGAAATGGAGATATCTACAACATTTATGTCCTTTGCAGACAAATTTTCAATATCAAAAGGTTCATACTTCTCTTTTTCATTTCTTCGAATATGAACAGAATTGTCATTCATGCTATCTCCACCATTCGAATGCATTCTTATTTCCCTAACTTTAGTAATGTGATATCTCTGTGTATCTAAATTCTTATGTTCTATCTCACCCTCTTGAAGCAAGGGCAATTCAAAATCAGAATCTTCTACAACACTTGCATCTGCAATTCCCATGTGACGATCCGGGAGGCATTGCACATCGTCATCACACCAGCGTGAAAATGAAAGCTCACTTTGATGACCGGACTCTAGGCTTCCACTCTGAGTGTCCTCAGCTCCTGTATTTTCAGCCCTTTTCGCCTCTAAATCATCCTTTACCATTTCCTTCCTTGTTCTATGCTAAAGCCACCTATATGCACCCCAAGCCAGTCAAACTTACAAAATGACCAATAAGCATATTCATTTTCCATAAGATCTATCAACAAAATTATTTCATTTCCACATTTGCAAGATCTCAAAAATGAATCTTCTAATCTCAACCCGGTCCGAAACTCATCTGAGCCCAACACTCGCTCTAGTCTGAGCTCAACCTCAAGAATCTTAAACCTTCCTATCAAAATAAAAAGTTTATTTCAGAAAACCACCATGAATTCAGGAGAAACATGTGATTTTTGAAGTAAAGTTGAGGGGGAAATTTTGACTGAGGGTGAAAATTTGACAAGTCTACAATTATATGCTTTACTCTGAGCTGAGCTCTTCTAAGATGAGCCATTATCAGAAAATGCAAATAATTAACAACATCTTCATCATTTTCTTTCTTTTTTTTCCCCACAGCTTTGTCAATAATCAAACAGGCCCTTGCTATCATAAGAGAACAAAATGCATAATTCCAAAAAAAAAAAAAAAATCACATCTTAGATATCATTTCTCTAATGAACAATCAGATCAATGGAATACGAGTAAAACATATAGGGCATATAAATCCGTTTATTGCACACAAAAACAAAGGATCAAATCCGAAATTTTGAATCCGAAACAATCGGCTCGATCACTTGTGAATATATAAAATCGAAACATTGTTCAGAAATTACAAGTCTAAATGCGAGAGGCTGAGAAGAGAATGGAGTGACCTCGATTTCGTTCCTCGTAGAAAAGTAGGCCCAGACTTTGAGAAAGACAAAAAAAGGGGAAAAGAGCAGATCTACAGCGAAGAAAGAGAGGTCTGATCTGGTAATGGTTTTGGTTCCAATTTTGTTTTGGTTGCTGGTGAAGAGGTGTTTGTCTGTATCAGAAAAAAAAATGAAATAAAAGAAAAATATTACAGATTTCTTTACTTGCGATTTGCTTTGATTTTTTTTTTTTTTTTTTTTTTTTGGCCTTTTCTTGTTGTTGGTGATGGTGACTGGTGACTGGTGACTGGTGACTTGGCGGTCATGATTTGTAGGATAAAAAAAATGATTAATGCTTCGTGTGAAAGGTAGATTTATCCGCACCCGCCAAAAAATTATTTTTTCATTATTTATTTCCTTTAGGTCTAAGACCAAAAAAAAGTAACGCTTAAAAGTTGAACATGCCACATTGTTTTCCCACTTTTTATGTGCAAGTTGCGATATTAGAGGGAATACGTGGTTTTAAAGGGTCCTTGGCTGGTCTCTAAACTCCCGATACATTGGGAGAGTATGGGAGCAACAACGGGTACAACTCGAGGGGAGGATGGGAGTTCTTGTCAACTTGAGTGGAGTTAAGGTTAAGGGCGGGGAAGGTTCCAACGCAAGTTAGGCTATAGACGCCAGAGACTCCAAGATCAAGTGGCTTGGCAACGCGTCGGTTGAAGATGGTAGAGTAACAATTTTTGATGGTGTGTTGGTGCTCGAGCTTCTCCACACATCAAAGGATTTAGTCTCTATGGGGCGGCAGATTAGTGAAGTTGATCTTTTCTCGGGCCAGCAAAAGTGGGTGAAGACAGACAATTCTCATGCACTGCTGGCCTCATTCTTTTCTAGGTTCCTTTTGGTTCGACGGTAGTGTAACTCCATCACCCTTTATTGATGATGGTTGGCTCGCTACTAAATTTTCGTCCTTTTCATTTAAGTTTTACCTACTTGTTTTAATTTCTATATTTATTAAAATAAACACGTTGATGTTTTTGTTGTGTAGATTTAGTTTGTTTTTATTGTTTTGTTGGCATTTGGTTGCGACAACAGAGGTAGCCTTTCTACATTCGGTTTTAGTTCATGTGTCATATCTATTTGTTATCAACAGTGGTGTGTTAATATTCGGCTAGATTTGATCACAGATTACGTTACTTGTGTCCCTAATACTAGGGGTTTCTTTTCGATCAACTAGCTTTATCCATCACTGCAATGGCCTTTGGTAACTAGCCTTAGTTGGACTTAATTTTATGTGCCAAGCAAGTCTTTTCCCATTAGGATTTCACACCTATGATTTGTTTGTGTGCCTCTTCTTTCTTTATTAGTAGATCCAAGTCATCATTTAGGGTCAAATTCTTTTGTAGTGGATGGTCATGGACCTCTTCTATCTTTATTTGTGACTATGTTTTAATATGTACTTTTTTTTTTAGTTGGCAATAAAATTTTTCTTTCAAAAAGTGGAAAAAAAAATTATATTTTGCGGCTAAATAATACTCTCATGATACATTAAAGTTAGTGAATAAAATAATTCTTACCATGCCAAGGGAGAGTGTGAATGGTATTTTTATTCTTTTTCACTTCTTTTTTGGCGTGCTCTTATATTTATTAATTATTATAGTGAAATTAGATCAATGAATTTATTTATTTTTTTAAGCATAAAAATATTTTGTTAATAGTGCTAGCTTAATTATTATTTACTCTTTTTCAAAATAAAATATTTAAATTTATTAATAATGAAAATTATTTGTGATTGTTAATTGTTATGATATAAAAGAAAATAATGAGATTAGGGTTGTTTATGAAATGAAACTCAATTCAACTAAAAGTAGTTTCAATAATTTTCCAAAAAAAAAAAGTTCCAACAAAGTTGTTGTCCATTATAGGCACAAATGATCCTAGACAATGACGGGATCAATGAGAAAAAATTGAATGAAGCACAATGACAAAAGACAACATTAAGACCCATAAGGAAATGATCCACTTGACATCCATAATTGAGCTTTTAACAGCTCATTACAAAAGACCGCTACAATCAATAGACAAAACCAATTAATCAAAATCAAATCTACCCTACTATGGATGCATACAATTCGACATAGATTTAAATCTGTCTTAATTAGTAAGTTTTTTAAAAGAGTAATAATAATCTCCCCTAACAAAATAATAATAACATCAATAATCATAATCTCTCTACCCCATAAATGATTGTAAATGAAATTTCACTAAAAAAAAAAAAAAGAAGAAATGAGAACTTTTCTCTTGAAAGCTAATCGAATGAAATTCTGTAATTGCCATGACAATCTCTCTCATGTTATTTGACGGTGAAGGTGAGTGGATGACTCGTGGATGCAAAATAATGTTCCGGACGATGTTTCGAGATTAGTTTCACTTTTTTATTTTACTTATTTATTTTTTTGCTTTTTTTAATTATTTTTATGATGTCCTTGGTTTGAAGAATGTCAAGGTTAACGAACAGAGGTGTGGACAAGCCTCTGAAGGTAGCTGTTAGTTCAGAGTTTCTACGTTGTCGGCTTCTAGAAGCCCTTAAAAAAAAGCTTTTAGAAAATTTAGATTCACAAGTTTAAAACGCAATTCAAACCTTTTTCCTATAAGGTTTTCTCTGTTATTTAAATTTGAACAATTTTCTGTTTAAATGTATAAACTAAATAATAGTGTAATCAGAAAAAAAAAAATATATAACTTTTCAAGTAAAACATCTTTAATCCATTTTCAATCATTCAACTGATAATAAAAAATTAACGTCTTGTACGAAAATTAAGGTTGAGAATCTAAGCAAAAGCTATGTTGATTGTTTTTATACGTAACATGATATTTATTTTACAATACGATGAATTTTAGGCATTAAAAAACAATAATTGTTACATAAAAAACCAATGTTATGTTGCATCTTCTCAAATGTGAAAGATGAGGATAACTCCAAAAAGATGACAACAAAAAAGTCTGATAAGTCACTTGGTTAGTTAGTTGTTTGCCAAATAGACAGACAAGTTTATATTACTTGTGAGTAGGCATAAAAACTACACCATATCAAATCATGAAAAAGGTGATCACTTTACCAAGTCAGAATGGTAACTCTGATCAATGGATGATCTCTAATCCCATAATTTGGACAACAAAATGATACTCATTTGTTTACCAGCACAAAAAAGGATATATATATATATATATATACACAAACATACATATATATATATATATGTAGTACAAGGCTAAATCCTACAACCTAGCGTCATATACTTACAGAAAACAAATGAACATCATCTGGATGTCTTTTGCTACATCATAGACACACCTCACTCATGACCGAAAATTAAAAAATGTACTAAAAACCTACAATTAAAAAAAAAAAAAAAACTACAGCAAAAATGTTGAGGGGAATGTCTACTCATATCACTACATAGCTGGAGTGAGATGCCCAATTTGTGTTGTGAGATTATCTACATTGTTCATGTTCCACCAATCTTCTGTGTGAATTCCAGCCTTGCCATCACTACTCACTTTGCCCTCATTGTTCATATCAGTTGAGCCAGGGGTTTCTGTCAAGCACTGTTCCCAAAACAGATCATTCACCTTAGCGGCCCCAGCGGCTTCTACTCCGACATCGCGTCCTTTAGAGACCTCGACTTCAGGAGCAGCAATAGGGCTCGAGTTCATGTCGATCGCTGAAGATTTTGGCAAGACATCATTGTTAAGACAAGCTGAGAATAAGGCCTCAGGGCAAGGCACATCTGGAGGTGAATGGACATCAAAATTGTGTGGTGAAGATAAATGTGAAATAGGTGAACAAGATCTACAGTTCATTTCGGCATCTTCTATTTCCGCAATAACAATAGGAGAGGCCTGAGAGAACGCACCCACGTCAAATTCTTTACCAATTCCATACAGAAAACTTTCCCAGAATTCCAAGGAACCTTCCAGCTTCTGAATGTGGTCCAATTTTAATGCGTGAGAAAATTTATCAACGCTTGTCCTTTTCAATTTCAAGTCCCAGTTTTCCTCCAAATTGGACTCGTCACAAAAGTGACTAGAGCTCAACATCCTTCTCCTCTTGTTGTGCATTTCTGACTCTTGCATAAGTACAGAGACAATCCCTGGTTTCCGCACTAGCTCAGCCAAGTAGACCACCAACTGCCTTTGACAATGTTCAATGTTTTGGAACCGCTCATGTAGCAACTGTATTTGAAGATCGAACTCCTGCCTCTCTCTTTCATGCCTCTGCAGTTCCAACTGGAGCAAATTCTTGTCATGTTTCAGCGTCTTGATTTCCTTCTCATATTCATGCCGTTCAGTATCGGTTAATGGGACTGCAGAATGTCCTTGATTGTTCGAGGAATGGCTGTGAACCGGTTTGCGCCTGTGAATGTTCTTCAAGAGATGTCTTTGTCCTCTTATGAACTCTTCATTTGCAAACTCCCACTGCTCAGGATCAATCTTCCTAAACCCCTGCTCTTATACAACAACAATTAACATAGAATAATTAGAGTACAGACACTTTTCACTAGATTAGGCTATACCAACAACTATCAATGATCTTTAGTAGACAAATAGTAACTGTTTTTTGATCTCAAATTATGACCAATGTTAGTGCAACCGTTTCAAAAAAGATACTTCCATATATTTTAAGAACCCGTTTGGTAGAGTTTTTGCTTTTGCTTTTACTCAGTGAAAGAAAATAAACAACATTTGTTGGCTTTTTTAGTTTGTGCCTGGAACCACATTCTTAAAAGAGTTTCATAGGTTAAATAATTTTAAGATGCTTTAACAAACAATAAAATCTTCGGATTTAAGTTTCAAAGTCTATTCAACAAAGCTTTTTTAAAAAAACTACTTTTGTGACTTTAATTGGAAGCTCTTTTTAAGAGCTAAAACTCTACTAATAAATCATCCAAAGACTTTCGAAAGTAACTTCTGTACCCAGATTTCCAAAAGCTTCGAAAGTAACTCTTGTACCCAGATTTCCAAAAGCATCTTCTAGGAAGCTCTGACAAGCATTCCCTAATCTGAGATGCTTTTATCGTGTCTTCTGAACAAAATATATAAGATTCACCTCATTAGGTTTTCAATGACTGAATTCCGGCCATTTCTTCTTTGGCACAAGGGCAGACCACTTTTTTTTTTCTTTTTTTTTTTTCAAAAATGAGCTATCAACTTGGTCCAAAAGTCCAAAATTCCCTGCCTAACCTTAGAAGATTTCTCAAAGATCAGATTCTTTTTTCATATAATATCTTCAGAATCAATCTCCTAGCTCCTGATTTACAAAGCACAAGTCAAATGAGCGTCTAATCTATTCGTAACTTAATTCGTTCATATTGCTACTTATCCCCAAAGAACAATATCTATAAAGCTATACCTCGAGATCTAAATAAGCCATTCGTGAAGAACAAGCAGTAATCTTAACAATTTACTTGTTTCTTTTTTGTTAAAGTTTTGCATACTTTCTTAGGAAACTAAAAAAATGTCTAGATCAAACTACACAATTCACACAATCAATCTTCCAAAATTGCAGGAACAAAAGAAAAATAAGCAATTCTTACATTGAATGAATATATGAGAAGAAGAAAGAAGAAAATTTTGGACTCTTTAACATGCAAAATGAAGATGATTAATTTCCAAATTAAACAAAAAAGAAAAATCAAAATGCTTACATATGTATTAAGCTGCCTAACAAAGCTGGAGAAATTGTTGTGCTTGAAGTACATGGGAAGCAAGTCTTTGGCAAATTCTGTTGGATTCCACACCACAAAACTGCAGCCGCTTGTACTCCAAGACACAATGTGGTCAGTCAATGCGTCATGCACCAGTTCATACGTCTTCAAAAGAAATGGCGCTGGTGCACTTGAAGAACTACCACCACCTTGTGACCCTTCCATCACTTGAAAACAAAACACTTTCAATTCCAAAACCCAGAATTTGAATTTCGATTCTCGGCGTTCAAACAACCTAAGACTCACAAACTAACGTCGTTTCTTCAAAGACCAAAGTTCCCAGTGTGTGGATATGAAATATCGGTGAGAATTAAGAGATTATTACGAGAGGAGGGATTATTGTGAAAAGCTCTTACTTTTCTTACGAAAGCAGAAAACAAGAAAGGAGAAATTATATGCTCACGACGTGGGAAGGAAGAAAGAGCAAGAACAGGGGAGAGAAGATTGGAATCGTCTCCAAGTTTGAAATTCCAGGCACGGGCTTTGACAAAAAAAATAAAAGAGCTTTTTTTCTGGTTAGTGGGGTTTGGTTCTTTCTTTGCAAATTTGCATAATTTTTGGGTTTTTTTTTCTCTTCTTTTTAATTTGTGGGTCTACGCTCTAAACAATTACAAACGCGTTTCTTGGAATTATACTCGTGAAAATTAACAACTACTTAAGAGGAACAGAGAGGATAAGAGAGAGATGAGATTGAGATTGGGGATGAGAAGTAAGTTTTTTTTGTAAAAGAACAACAGCGTTGACTGGAGCATTTCTTTGCTTGTTCGTTCCACGTTCAACAAATCAACATGCACAGGCAAGTTGGTCAAAGGTTCTATGGTCCGGTGTCACCTCTTGCTGGGGGCGGGACCACATGTGACGTAGAAATTCTATTTTTTTCTTTCTTTTTTTTTCAATTATGAGAAATATATTTCTTGATATGTTTTGATGAATGCCAAAAAAAAAAAAAAAAAGGCATCACCTTCATTTATGACAAAAAATATTAAAAAAGAGTTTAGGATTTGTGTGAAAACGTCTATAAAAGTACAGCATAAATCCGAATAAGATAGAAGTTAAGACGCAAATCTTAAAACATAAAAATTGTGGTATGCCTCTTAATTTTGTAAATTTTCTTCCTTTATAGTACTAAAAAAATTTATAAACTAAAGATATGTTTGGTATTATTTTTGTTTTCAATTTTTTAAATAGAAAAACAAAATTATTTCTTTTAAATTGAGAAATGTTTTTAAAAAAATAATTCTTAAATAATTATATTTCATTTAAAAGAAAAGTTTTATGAAATTATTATTATCATATTTAAGAAATTATTATCATGTTAGATTTATGGAATTAAGTCTAAAGAAATAATTACTATTTCTTTTAAGGAAATATGTTAACAGTTCATTCTTAAGATTTCATTTTAGAAAAAAAAAAAAAAGAAAAAAAATTATTCCTCAATTTAAGTACTTTATGTTAAAATATGTTT
The DNA here is from genome assembly GCA_946598075.1 of Artocarpus hirsutus. NCBI lineage: Eukaryota > Viridiplantae > Streptophyta > Magnoliopsida > Rosales > Moraceae > Artocarpus > Artocarpus hirsutus. The sequence goes on along the minus strand of CAMOHE010033680.1, from coordinate 40,412 downwards.
AAGATCAAGATTATGTAATTAAGTAACGGTCACGTAGGTAAGATCATTACAACCCTGACTTCGATCTCAAAACCTGATCTCAACAGTAGTCCAAGATCTCGATGCCAATCTCGGAACCCTACCTCGACCCCATTCATGAAACTCGATCCTGACCTTAACCTGACCCCGATCCTTGATCCTGACCCTGACCATGACCCTTGTCCTAAAACTCAACTAGGTCATGAAACCTAACCCCAATTCTAGCCCCAAATCCTGACCTCGACCTCAACCTCGATCCTATAACCCAACTCTGACCCCGACCCCGACCCCGACCACCATCTCGGTCTCAAAACCCAAGCCTGGCCTCGGTCATGAAACCGACCCCGACCCCAACCCTGACCCGAGCTTGACCCTAACCTTGACTCTAGGTCTCGGAACCCAACCCTGACCCTAGTCCCAAATCCCGATCCTGATCTTATTCATGGTCCCGAACTTAGTCCCAGATCTTGACCTCGGTCCTATTCTCGAAGCCGACTTGAGAACTCAATCATGTCGACCCAGTCCGGTCCAGTCTTGGATCCTAAACCTGACCTTATCCCAAAAACTCGACCTGGACCTTAGTTTTATATCCTAATCCCCAACCCGATCCTGGTCCAAAACCCAATCAAAACCTCAATATTAGAATTCGAGCCCCAATATTGGAACCGACCCCAACTCTAATACGGCATGTCTAGCTGACTGTCTCAATTTTGATGGCGAGTTTAGTCTGTTGGTCCAATCCTGACAACGAGTTAATATATTGACTCGACCTCGATGGCAAGTCCAACTTATCAACCCGCCTGAATGGCGAGTCTGGTTTGCCAGCCCAACCTTGGTTGTTTGTTCAATATATTGTCCTGACCTTTACAATGTGTTCGGCTCGTTGGCTGGGCCCCAATGACAAGTTTGGTTCGCTAGCCCAATCCTAGTTACAAGAATGCCCCGACATTGATGGTGAGTCCACTTCGTCAGTTGGATCCTATTGGCGAGTCTAGCCCAACACCAGCGACGTGTCCCGCTCATTATTACGACCTCCACACGAGTTCGGTATGCAGGCTCGACCCCAATGGCGATCTTGACTTATTAGACCATCTTAAATAGTTGGCAATCTTAATAAATCTTTGGTCGACCACAACCTAAGATTTTTATTTAAAAAATTTTTAGAAACAAGAATTTTTGTTTCCATAATTTAAAAAAAAATAAATAACAATTTTTTTTAAAAAAAAACAACAAACAAAAATGATGTTACCAAATACATTTTTTAAAAAAAGTTTTCATTTTTCATTTAAAAAACAAAACTGTATAAATAAATGATACCAAATGGACCCTAAATTTGTTTGGTTTTTTTATCTCACTTTAAGGTCAATAATTACTGAAGAGGAGAACATTCTTCCATTCTAAGGAGGAGGTTCATCTAGAAACTATGCGGTTGACCAAAGCGTCAAGCCTTAATGGTTTCATGCCTTTTTCCACCAAGAGTATATTAATGTTTTGAAAGCTAAATAGTCGATCTTAGCTGTTAATCATAGCCTGGTACTAAAGTGGTTGTAATTTTAAAGATTAAAGCTCCAAGGAAAGTTGCATTCTTCCACCCAACTAACCTTTGTATGTCATTTCTAAGATGGTAGCAAAAGTGCTTGCTAACAGCTTGAAAATAGTTTTTTCCTTCTTTATTTTCAATTCGCAAAGTGCTTTTGTGCTCAGAAGCCTAATTTCAAATAATGTTATTGTTGCTTTTGAGATGATGTATTTACTTAAGACAAAGAGGCTAAGAACGAAAGGTTTGATGAGGTTGAGTAGAGCTTTCCTAGTAACCATGGTTAGGAGGTCAGAGATGTTCCCTTATGTGGGGAATGACATAATTCTAAGGCTAACGACACCGCTTCAAAGAAGAAGCCAATAAATCAAAGAATTTCTAAAACTTGTGCAAGTCTTGCGGATACGTATTTAGATAACTTGAGAGATTGTCACGTTTGAAAGCAAATCAAACTACTCAGGGTAAACGGATCACATCAAACGGCTCAGAATTAAAGAAGGTTCAAAACTTTTTGGGCTTCAACGTCTATAAATAGAGAACTTGATAGGATAAAAGGAGACTTTTAGCCATTTGAAGAATTCTTAAGAAATTATAAAGACAGAAATTTTGAGAATTAGGCAGAAAAAAATTTCTCTTAGAATCCTTGTCTTTAAAAGGAGTTTTAGAATTAGGATACTCTAATTTGTTTGGAGAAGCAAAAAATCACCCAAACACCTAACTTATATATAATGAGTTATGGATTGCATCTTGATGCCCGTGGTAATGTTCTTTCCTTTTGTGGTCTCTAATAAGGTTGCACATTATTACTATACCTATTCCTTCTAATTAAGGTGGAAGGTTTGCGTTCGTTATTGTGGGAGGTAGAGAAAACAAATCAAAATTCTTCTAAGAGCATGGGACTTAAGGTTAGCCTATTTATTGATGATAACTTTTTTTTAGAGTAAAGTGTAGGGCGATTTTCTACCAAACCAATGATAACATGCCACATGTCTAAAACAATCTTATCACGATTGATCTCGACCAGAATGACCAAGGGACCCTAGATGTTTATTCAAGCCCAAGTTGTTAAGATCAAGTAGTCAAGACGACGATCCCTCAACCTGAAGACCAACAACATTGACCAATAGGGCGATCACTCATGGTGTAACAAGTGTCTTAGTGTTAGGGCAACCATTAAGAATGATACACATGTTGTTATGTTAGGGCAACAACTACTAATATGATGCATTTCTACTTGCATGTGATACATGAAGAGAAAACACATGTATGCTTGAGAATCTCGATAAACACAACAAAATGAAAGAATTGAGAATTATTCTGATAGGCCTTTTCCTAAGATGGGGAGTTGGAGGAAATCCTAGGCCTAAAAAGGAACGTGACGTATCCAAAATATATGACTAATGAAACAATCATCTAATGACGGTAATTCAATTATAAATATAATATCACATTTTTTAAGAAATGAGCTCTTCCTCTACATTTTTCTTCCACTACTTTTTCTACTATTCAAAATATCCCCATAGTTGTTTATTTGACTTAAGTGTTAAAGTGTCTTCTACATACCAAGCTTGATGCCCCCCCAAGGTGGAGTAGCAATGAGAGCGACAAAACAAGTAAAATAAGTTTGATGTTTAGAAATCCACGCCAACATAAAGCTAATAATTATGAATATTATTTGATCAAAGATGTGTCGAGTCTTGAGAAGAGAGAGCTTCTAGACAGGGCATTAATATTCAAGTCCACCATTATGTTTAAGCCCAAATGTTTGGATTGAGCTCCAAAAGCATATCCAATGTTTTGAGTTTGGCTTCTATCCAATCCTATGACAAATATCTTAGCATTGCTCACATTTGTTAGAAGGAATAGGATAGAGCCTTTAAGGTAATTAAGGGTAGAACACTCCCATTTAACCTCATGGGATTAAAACCTTGTTACTTACAAAACAATGAGCCTTTTTTGTTTTGTGAGTTGTAGTGTTTTAACCCCATGAAGATGAAAATGATTTTTCTTAAGGATAAGTTGTGGAAAATGTAGTAGCATTGGATGTAGGAGGGAAGTGCTGATAAAGGTAGTGGCACATCGACTCCCACTTATATAATGAATATGTTCCAATTGTTGGTTTTTCTTATTTGATGAGTTAAAAAATCTATGGTGGCTGCTTTTTGGTAGGGGTAATAGAGATTGTTGATGCTTACTAGTAAGTGCCTGTTAATCAACACCACGTGCGGCTGCACATGATGCTCAAACGGCTCTTCCCTGCTTGTCTCGGCCTGCTTAGGAGAACCTACGATAAGAAGAGGGACGTTTCAGAGGTCAAGGGGAGACACCGGTGTGGTGCTAGTCAAGGGCTCTCTGATGCTCAAGACAGGTTCTACTTGGCAGAGTACAGGAGTTGGGGTAGTTGGGAAAGAGAACGTTGACCTTGAGCTGCAGTAAATGTGCTCTATTTACAGACTGTCACTTGAACTAGGTGTTAGGTGGATTTTACCTATGACCTGCGTGTCATATCAAGGTTTGTCAGAGGGCAGATGACATGCGTCGTTACCTCCATCTAGGGATTGGTCTCCATCTGAGGGCAAAAATAAGGCTACATGTCGACCTTCCGTGATAAGTAGATGTTTAGTTGCAAGCTCTGATAATCCAATTCAAGCATGTTTTCTTCCCAAGGAGATGATAACTTGTGTCACAATTGGCGGCGGCCCTGTCGAGCATGTCGGGAGGAAATGCCAATCTTAAGAGGTTGCAGATTGCCTTTTTGGTTATTACTATCGAGCACGTTTGCCGAGTTTCCACAGGGGTAGTCCTCAAAAATAGCACCAAGCACACCCCCAATAGAGATAAAGAGAAAAAAAAATAGTGCAGAGATGCATGAAGCAAGAGTTACAGGGGTTTAAAATTACATGATCTTAAGGCTTTCAATGAAGCTTTTGGTGGTTGGCATAAGGAGCAACATCCAAAGTGTTAACTTTAACTAAAGTTATAAAGAACAAATATTACCAGAACCTTAGCTTGTTCTAGGTCTTATTAAACGATCTAGCCTTTGTGGTACGTTGAGATCACTCCAAGGTCAAATAAGGTATTTTTTTTTTGTTTTAAAAGGTCTTAAAGCAACATCAAAATTTAACAAAAAAAAATGCGATTTTCTAAGTGAAAAAGGCTCAACAACTATAACACATTCGCTTCACTACGATTTGTAACTTTTTTAGCCAAATTCAATTGTTTAGACCTTAAAAAAGACTTTTTTTTTTTCATTTTTAAGGAATTCCATTTTTGTAATTGTAGAAATCCAGGTCATTATAGCTAGGATACATAGAATATTGAGAACTGGGTCATTACAACTAGGATATGCAGAATATTTTGTACAACTAAGTTGTTTCTGTTTTAGGTGATACTTTTATTTTGGTTAACCAAATCCCATGGAGATATACTCTCTTTGGATTAGGTAATTTAGCATTTATTGCTGTATATTTTCTTAGCCATCTTGTATTATGTATATCCGTTTTTATTCTCAAATAATGTAATGAAACACAATATTTTTCATTCAAACAAATGTTCATGGCATCAAAGCATTTCTGATAATAGTTCCAAAGTGTTTCAATGGCATTTCCCACCTCAAAAAAATTGTCCTTTTCTTCCCACGTTCCCAAGGTTACAAGCTCTAATGGAGGAGTAGAGTTTGCCGCTCTTCTTATCACTAGACACAAATTGAATGGCCAGAATTACCTCTAGTGGCCCTATTCAGTTATGATTTTTATTTATGGTTAAGGGGAAGATGATTACATCACAAATGCAGCCAAGAAACCAAAATCTGATGATCCATTTTTCAAGACATGGCAGGCTAAAAATAACCTTGTAATGTCATGGCTTATAAATTCCATGGCAAATGAAGTTGGAAAGAATTTTGTTCTCTATGAAACAACACAAGAAATCTAGGATGCAGCTCAGGAAACCTTCTCAAATAGAGAAGACATAATGGAGGCGTTTGAGATTGAGGGGATTCTTTATAATCTTTGTCAAAGGGATCTCACGGTCACCTAATATTTCAACCGTTAAAGTAAGTATTGGTAGCAACTTGATATGTATGAGACTACTCAATGGGATTGTCCAACTGATGCTGCAAAATATAAAAAGGTTGTTGAAAAGAAAAGAATTTACAAGTTCCTTTTAGGGCTCAATAAGAATCTCGATGAATTTCGTGGTCAAATTCATGCTATCAAGCAACTACCTAACCTACATGAAGTCGTTGCCAAAGTTAGACGTGAAAAGAGTCATAAGAAAGTGATGATGGGCACTGGAAATCAGCCAACAACTAATGATGCCTCTGCCCTAGTATCCCAAAGAGTTGATGACAATTGAATCAAGAAAGGAAGAACATTTTTTGATCACTGTAAAAAGATAGGGCATACTCATGACACTTATTGGTACATACATGGAAAGCCACATGATTAGCAGCCAAAAATCAGGGGAGAAGGTCGTGGCAAGCATGCTGTAGCTGAGGAGCTCCCAAGCCAATTCAATAAAAGCAACTTGAAATCCTGCAAAAATTGATTATTGATGCTTAACAAATGTCTTCCTCAAATAATAATCCTTAAGCAACCTCAATAGTGGCCCAAAAAGGTAACCCTTTAGTAGTCCTTAATGTTAAAAAGGTGGACAAAAAGGATTTATGGATAGTTGATTCTAGAGCTTCTGATCATATGACTAGTGATGCATCTCTTGTCCAAAATCTTTAACTTTGTTCTAAAAACTATAATGTTCAAATAGCTAATGGATCGGTCTCAAAGGTGAGCGGTATAGGTTCTATTGCTATCTCAGAGAACCTAACTCTTAATCTGTGTTGTTGGTACCGAATTTGGATTATAGCCTTATCTATAAGACAACTTACTTAGGAAAAGAATTGTGTTGCTAAATTCTCTTCTAAATGTTTTGTTTTTCAAGATTTGACTTCGGGACAGGCGTTTGGGAGTGCTAATTTGCACTCAAGACTTTGCATGTTCTTAGCAATCGAATACTAGGGACAATAACCAATTGAAGAAAGACGGTTTTTTTTCTGCCTTTAGAAATAATAAAGATAGTGAAGTTTTGCTATAGCACTATTGTTTAGGTCATTCAAATCGTATGTATCTCAAAAAACTCTTTCCTTCATTATTTAATAAAAATTCTATTGAGTTTCAATGTGAAACTTGTCAATTCTGTAAACATGTTCAAAATTTTTACCTATCCAAGAGTATAAAGAATCACGTCTTTTTTCAATAATTCACAATAATGTTTGGAGACCATATAGAATAAAAAATGTAACAGGGGCTTGCTAATTTGCCACATTCATAGATGATCACTCACTACTCTCTTGGGTATTTCTTATGAAATAAAAATCTAAGGAAGGTCAATTGTTCAAATCCTTCAATAATGTGGTTCATACCCAATTCAACACAAAAATCCAAATTCTTCATACTGATAATGCCAAAGATTATTTCAACTATATTCTTGGGGAATATTTAACACAAGAAGGAATTATTCACAAAAGTTCTTGCATAGACACTCCTGAACCAAAATTGTAGAAAGAAAAACTAGACATTTGTTAGATGTTGCACAAGCAATGATGATTTAATCTCATGTTCCAAAAAAATTTTGGGTGAAGCCATTCTTACTACAACATATTTAATCAATTGAATGCCCTCCCGTGTCCTTTAATTCCAAACTCCGGGTCAAGTCTTCAAAAATTCCTATCCATCAACACGTCTCATTTCATCCATTCCTTTCAAAGTGTTCAGGTGTTCATCATTTGTTCATATTCCTAAATAATCAATAAGTAAACTTGATCCCAAGGCCATAAAATCTATATTTCTTGAGTATGCACCAAATCAGAAGGGATATAAGTGTTATTCACCCCTCATAAAGAAATTTTATCGCTCTATGGATGTGACATTCTTTAAAAATCAACCTTTTTACTCCAAAAACGATCTTCATAGGGAGAGAGATTTCTAAACATCCTTTTTGGGAATTTAAGAATGACACCTAAACATCCCAACAATCAAAACCACTCAAACTTGTCAAGTTAGACCCAATTCCTTTTGTTACCTCTTCGATCACAGAAAACCAGTCCCAAATACAATCCATGCATGTTCCCCCAATAAACAATGTCTCTTGGTCTACTCCAGAAGGAAGAAAAATCAAGAACATGTAGAGGATCAAATGTAAAAAGGGACTAGTCATGTAGCTAAATAGAAGCCAATCCTAGAAGAAACACAATCAGGTAATACTGTTTTGAATTTTGATAATTCTAGAAGATCTTGATTTGCCGATTGCTTAGAGGAAAGGCATCAAGGCACATATTCATCACCCTATTTACAACTTCATTTCTTACAAGAATTTGTCTTACTAAACTCACAAAAATTTAGATTCCCAATAGCATTCAAGAAGCTACATAGGTTCACGAGTGAAAGTAAGTCATCACAGAAGAACTTGGAGCTCTTGAAGAGAATGGTACATGGGAAATAGTCAATCGGCCTCTAGGAAAGAATCCAGTGGGATACAAATGGATCTTTATGTCAAACACAATGCAAATGGTAGTTTAGATAGGTTCAAGGGTCAGTTGGTGGCTAAAGGTTTCACACAAGCCTATGGCATTGACTACTAGGAAACCTTTGCTCTTGTTGCAAAACTTAACACTATTTGAGTCCTTTTTTCTCTTGCAATAACTGTGACTGGAATCTTCATCAACTAGATATCAAGAATTCTTTTCTTAATGGAGACTTGGAGGAAGAAGTGTACATGGAAGTTCCTACAAGACTCAAAACATAGGCAATTGAAGAAATCTCTTTATGGTCTAAAACAATCCCTTAGAGCATGGTTTGATTAGTTTACCAAATGGTAAAGAAGTCCGGGTACTCTCAATGCCTATGTGATCATACTTTGTATGTTAGACATTCTCCTGTTGGAAGGATATCTATCATTATTGTGTACGTGGATGATATAATCTTGATAGGGAAACATGACAAGGAGATTAAAAACTCAAAAGGCTTCTAGCTCTTGAATTTTAGGTCAGGGACCTTAAAAACCTAAAATATGTTCTTAGGATGGAAATTGCAAGATCCAAAATAGGGATTATGGTCTCTCAACATAAATATGTCCTTGATTTACTCAAGGAAACCAGGATGCTTGGTTGTAGACCTACAAACATGCCAATGGAAGCAATCACCAAAGGCAAAGAGCAAAAGACAATATTCCTGTTGACAAAGGAAGGTAACAAAGATTGGTAGGAAGACTTATCTACCTCTCACACACCAGACTCGACATTGGTTTCGTTGTTAGCATTGCCAGTCAATTCATGAATAATCCTACTGAAGAATATATGGACTGGGTATACCATATTCTGAGGTATTTATAAAGACTTTAGGAGAAGGCCTTCATTTTAAGAAGACTGAGAGAAGAAACATTGAAGTATTCACTGACATAGATTAGGCTGGCTTTATTAGTGACTGAAGATCCACATTGGGGTTGTATTTATGTGTGGGGAAATCTAGTTACATGGCGAAGTAAAGGGCAGACTGTTGTTACTCGGAGTAGTGCAGAAGCAGAATTTCGAGCTATGGCTCATGGGATATGTAAAGGAATGTGGTTAAACATCTACTCCTTAAGCTTAAAGTTCTAGTAAATGGTCCCATCAACATGGTGTCTGATAATTAAGCTGCTATAAGTATAGCCAAGAATCCTGTTTACCACGACCGAACTAAACATGTGGAGATAGATAGACCTTTCATCAAAGAAAAACTCGAAGGTGGCATAATCAACCTCTCCGACATTTTGAGTACTCAACAAACAACAGACATTCTAACTAAAGCATTATCAAAGACAAAGTTTGAATAGATGACACTACTACAGATTGTAGATTCCATGATGGTTTTGAATCGTTGTTGAAAAATTTCACGATGGTTAATAAACCATCGTGAAAACGGCAGTCGTGGTATAAAATTAAGTTTGCACGACAGTTTTTTTCCGTCGTGGAATAGCAAAACTACCGCAATGAAGGAGTGGCGAGGCTTAGTCTACCACTATGATGTCTAGGAAAATTGTCGTGGAATGATAAGCTATCACAACGGTTTTTCTATAAACCGTCGTGGAAGCCTAGAGCTTCCACGACGGTTTCCTTGAAAACCGTCAAGAAAGCTAAAGCTAGCATGATGGTTTATAGAAAAACCGATATAAAAGCTCTAGGCTTCCACTATGGTTTTCAAGGAAACCGTCGTGGAAGTCATATATATCACGACGGTTTACAGAAAAACCGCCGTGGAAGCTATGGCTTCCTAGCTTCCACGATGATTTTTAAGAAAACTGTCATGGAAGCCTAGGGCTTTCACAATGGTTTTTCTATAAACCGTCGTTGAAAATTGGTCAAGCCAAAAAAAAAATGTACAAAAATTTTTGATTTCCCACGGGATGGCCAATCTTGTGTGTTATCCATTACAACAAGGCCCTGATTTCATACAAAAATTATCGTATATTGAAATTACAAGGTATTTACAAGATCATTTACATTTTAGCTATTTTGTAAAATTGTGAATCTACTATCTCTATCTATCTATCTAAAAATTACATACTTATTTACAAATTGTACCCATTCTAATCTAACTTCATGTATATCCGTATGTATATAAAATTCTTTTCTTCCTAGGGCTTGTATACTACTTGTAATCATATCTCGCATGAAACATAGAATTAAAAAACCACATTCTATGTTTCCTTGTTGTCTTCGACACTTATGTTTGGAATATAGCGTTCTGTTTGGTCGGTTTGTGACACTGCTTCCCGCTTGAAGCTTTCAATCGTTAAACGCCCTAACAATGTGTCATGGCTGAATGAATTACTAGACGATACAATTATGTGGGACTTAAAATAGTTAATTTTAAAAGAGAATATTAATGCTTACAATCTTGTGATTGATACAAAATCGTCACGAGGTGGGTGTCCAAGGGAATCAAACCAATATATTTGGTCCTCACATGGCAAAATAAGTGCCAACATCCAATGTTCTCTAACATTGTATGGCAGAAAGAATAATTTCCCCCTCGGTGCTTGAGCTAATAGGTGGAGGAGTGACATGATGCGCTTTCTACAATCACTCTGTAGGTCTATTACAGCACTTGAAACAAGCACCAGAGATAGGAAACTGAAATTTTGTGCCAAGCCTTGAAGCTCACAATATTCTGCCAAAAAACTACAATAAAAACAACACAGTCGTTTATTTGAAAGCATTTTACAACTCTACCTATAAATTAAAATTTATGAATTAAGGATGGAGTTATTACCTAAGATATACTAGGATACAGTTTGCCTCTTTTTTATCAAAGTTGATGAAGTAGTAAAAGTCTTCATACCCCACATAGAAAGGCAATTCATTGCCAGTGTTCATACCCTACATAGAAAGGCAATTCATTGCCAGTGACATTTATCGCTATCGAGCACAAAATTGTCGACCCATAGCGCATGAATGAATATGTGTATAAAGCCAACTGCATAATTATTGAGGTACTGAAGCAAAGTTAAATGCAGGTAATGGCTCATTCACAATAGGTTGTTCTTGTTCTTGTTCTACCTTAGGTTGTGATTGCCTTGCTTTTGTAGAGCTTTTCTTTTTTGGAATTTCTTTCCGCTTAGATCTTGTGGAATGTGGCTAGGTGCTTGACTCGTCTTCGTCAATGCAATGACTTTAACTAACCTCTTCGGCCATACGACGAAGCTTCTAGCGGCTTCACCCATAGTTGTTGCTTCAAGTGTTAGAACAGGCAATTTAGTTGTTCTAACTCTGATGGTAGTGATGCTAATGCGTACATTTTCTTCCCTTAAACGTCTTTCATGAACTATATTAATTAGAAAACTTTCCATCCATGTCTTCCCAAGCGCAACAAGTGCACACCCACTATTAATTCTATCATCAACAAAGAGCTTGCAATCCTGACCTTGTTCGAGCTCTTGACAAGGAGGTGACAATTGAACTTTTGGAGCTTCTGGAACTTCTGCTACATTATTTGGAGGGTTACAACTAGGCTTGAAGCTGTTGCATTGTGAGATGCTATCATCCGTCGACTTGGCACGTCCTTGGAAAATGAGCTCGGTCACAAGACCTCAAAGTTCTGTAATTTTCATCTACATCTTCGACATTTGGGAATTCCATTTCGAGGTACCTGATTAAAGGTTGAAGGTTTGAGAGCCTTCACATACTTCGATTGATCGCAAACACGTCCTAAATGTTCCAGTTTTCCTAGTGCCCTTGTCAAAATGTCATCATTACTAACCGATTGGAAGCTCCCTTGACTATGTTTTGTCGTGTATTCATCCCGTAAAATAACAACAAAACCATGTTATTCTTAAGATCCTTCAACCGATATTAAATTACAAATTAATGGTTCGTGTTCAATAAACTTACAATCAAGTTCTTAATTTATGCTACTTTTGGATTTTTAAACTGTCCATCGGGATCTTGATGTGATAACTCCTCTCGTGTTGGTAGCACGCCTCTCTTAGCTAACTGTGTTACACTATGTTAGTAACATATTTATGATAGAATAATTGAAATTTGTAATACAAGAAAGATATTAACCTACTAATAATTGCTCAAGCTCTCTATATCCCACTCAGCCAACTATAGAGCAGTATTTATTTTTTGCTCTTATTTTTCTTGCGTTTGATGATAACAGTTGGAATTCAGTAGAATGTCGATACCTTACAAAAACTTCTCAATCATCATCGTTTATGGAGGGGTAGTAGTGCACTACCGTAGGAGGCCGTTTATATACATTTTCATCCTCCTCTAGAATGGAAATGTATGGTTGTACGAAGGTAACGTAGAGGTCGGATCTAAACCCCTTTGCTAATTCGCCACAAACCTTCAAAGCCCTTTTCCTATACCAATCCTCAACTGTGAAAGCTTCATAAATCTCTCCCCAAATCACATCTTTCACTTTATGCAAATGCTTAGACCACCAATCTTTTGTCCATATAGGAACGTGCTCTTGACTAAGAACTTCGATCCAACTAGTTAATTCATGGCCAAGTGCGCCTTCTGGTTGGCCTTTTGAATCAAATGTCACTTCAATTCTTAAACCTTTCTTCCTCATCTGATGAACTTTTTTCATCAATGTAGCCCTTCACTCAAAGTCTAATTTTGGATCTGATCACGTGTTTCTACATGATTTTATCAAATATTGATCTAGATTCAATTTTTAGGGCCCAATCTGATGAGGACTAACCCCAGGCTCTAACTCTATAAATAGGGAGTGAAACTTCACAATTATTTAGATCAGTTAAGAAATAAAGAGTGAGCACTCTTTTTTGAGAGTCTCTAAAACTCCCCTAAAGAGCTATTATTCACAAATAACAAACGGTAGTTTTTGGGTATTTCTTAATTGGTTGGAAAGAGAGTCACCAAGGAAGAACTGTACGAGGTGTGCCCATACATACTCCGACAGTAGATAGAACATAAAAAAGAAGACCAGTTGGTTGAGACTCATTTGGAACACCCTTTTCTTCACAAATTGTAGGAGCTCTTCAGTATACAACGTCAGTAAGATTTGGTTAATTTATACATATGGCGTGGTAAACTTGTATTTTAGAAAATACTCTAATATAAAAATTTTAAAATTTCGCTTCATACTATTTTTTCTTACAATTGGTATTAGAGCTAGGTTTTTACTTATATTTACGAGTTTGTGATCATGCTATATGTATATATTATGTGATCTTGATCTCTCCTATACTTAAAATTTAATTTTTTTAAAGAGTTGGCACTCTAGAGTTTTTATATATTTATGTTGTCATGGAACTATATGGTGAATGTTTATTAATTAATTATGGTTGATTAAATTATATTTAACTATTAATTAATTAATTAATTTATGTCGATTATGATTCCTTAGAGGTTAGAATATATATCTAAGTTTTTTTTCATGTAATGAAATGGTGGTCTATCATCACCATCTAGGAATTATTATTTAATTTTAATTTGTAAGAATTTTGTAATTAAATAATCATTTAGAGAAGATGAATCAAGATGACAGATCTAGAAGATGGATGATAGTGTTCCATAGGTATTTCTGAGTCTCTAATTTTATATTTTTGAATTGTTGAAAATAAGAATTAAAAACTACATAAAAAGTATATTTTTTTGAAAACGTGAATTCAACTTAGTCAGCAAGCTGAACCTTTAAGTTCGGTAGGCCAATGGTTGTAGACTAGCAGGCCAGACCTCGAGTTCGACAAGCTGTCTGTGGGTTAGAATTCTAAAGGCTCTGGCTGAAGGCCGAACTTTCAAGTTCACAAGCTGATATGTCATGATCGACAGACTGAACTGTGAGGTTAGGCAGACCGAAGGGTCATGACTAGCAACCCTATTACATAGATCAGCATACCGACAGAAAGTTGTGAATTTTCAAAAAAGGTGCATTTTTCAATGCAGTTTTAATTTTATTTTTGAGACAATTATGAGAAACATTAATTTGGATGTGATAAGAAATATGGAATATTTGATCTATGAGGGATTGAAGACTTGAAGATGGACAATACATGAAGAAGGATGCAATTGAAGAGTCGAAGATGAAAAATTGATAATATGTTTCAATTTATCTCTTGTAATCTTTATTTTCTTATCTCTAAGGTGGAACCGTAATATTACGGTTATTTATTATTATTTTGCATGTTGCCTTGCATATTGCTTTGCTTGTCTACGTTATAATATGATTTACCATGTATGTTGATAACATGTCATATAGAATAAGGAGTGCCTCTCTTTAAAAATTGTTTATGCATGTTTTAAAAATAAAACCTTAATTTCAAAAGATCAAGTGGGAGAATGTTTTTGAAGAGAGGACCTACAGCCTCCATTGTTGGTCCATAGGTTGCCATGGTGGTTTTGACCCCTAGGAATATACTTCTTCATGTACCAAGTTAGATCTTCGAAAGGATAAGGTATTTTAGCATGATTTATCATTGCACATCCCTAGGTGATGATTATAAATCATGGATAAAATATTGAAACAATGGTTATAAACTCATGTTGATTTTGCTATTAACCTCCCCTAGGAGCTCCATTAATAAAATTAATGGTCAAAGAAATGATTATTAATATATGCTAGATAATATGAGTCCTAGATGGTATATATTAATTACGAGGGGATCTGTGTTCCTAATTGAATTTGGCAAATCTCCCCTAGGCAGCTTGTTGAATTCTGAGTTAGGAATTATTGTTGTAAGGTTATGATATTTTTAAGGTTTTTAACACATAAACACATTGTATGTTTTACATGATTATGTTATCTTAATAAATTATTATAGTATGTTTGTTTATGTTTGGTATATGATTCTTTATTGTAGATTAAAATGTCTAAAAATACTTTATCATTGATACTTGACAAAAACTAATTAACTGGTGAGAATTTTAATGGTTGGAAATAGGCTTGAATATCGTCCTGTCCTTTGAGAAACTGAAAATTATGCTAACAACACCGTGTCCTCCAGAGCCTTCGGGAGATTCCAGTAATGAGCAAATCTAAGCGTATGATCACTGGAAAGATGCTAATGATCAGGCTCGCTGTTATGTTATGGCCAGCATAAATAACGTATTGTAGGCCCAACATGAAGATTATGAGACTGCGAAGTAGATATTAGATAATCTTGAAGACATGTTTGAAGGCCAGGCCTTGACAAAACAGCAAGGGACACTTCAAAAACTTCTAAACTGCAAACAAAGATTGGGGACATCTATAAAGGAGCATATGATGTTTGTCATAGTTTAACTCGCTGAGGCTTAAATCAATGGAGCTAACATTGATGCTAAAGCACATATGACTATGGTCTTTGAGACTCTATCTAAGGAGTTTATCCCATTTAGAGCTTCATTTAATTTAAGCAATAGACGGGACATGACCTTGACTGAGTTGATGAAGCAGTTAAAGGAGTTCAAAATCTAATCAGGGAAACTCTTGCTGGGGGAGAGGTCAACTTGGTGGCTGCCTCTGGTTCCAATCCTAACACAAGGAATGGAAAGAAGCAATGGGCTAAGAATGGGAAGTCTTCTATTCCTCCAACCAGCAAGAACAAGAAGAAGAAAAAGAAGAACCCAAAGAAGCTCAAGTACTTTTTTTGTGGGAAGGATGAGCACGTCAAGAAGAATTGCAAGGACTTCCTTTCCCAAGGAGGTAGGTGTGATCTTCTGCTTATTGAAACTTGTTTGGTTGAGGCATTTAGTGACACTTAGGTCATAGATTCTAGAGCAACTAATCATATTTATGTTTTTCTACAAGGGTTCAAAGAAACAAGAAGTCTACTACATGAAAATTTCATGCTTTAGATGGGCGATGGATCCTTAGTGTTGGCTGAAGCAATGGGAGATGTCCATCTTTACTTTAATAATTATAAGAGTTTAATTTTGCAACATTGTTTTTATGTTCCGAAACTTAAGGAGAATTTAATTTCTATTGCTTGTTTGTTTAAAGACTCTTATGTAGTATCTTTTAATAATAAAGTGGTGATTCGTAAAGATTAATCTTTTATCTGTAATGGATGGATACAAAATAATCTATATTTTATCAAACCTAAGATGGACTTACTATTGAACACTGAGGTTAATGGTAATAACTCTAAAAGACTTAAAACTTCTCACTCTAATAAGACTTATCTTTGGTATTTGTGACCAGGTCATATTAACCTGAATAGGATTCAAAGGTTGATAAGGGATGGACCTTTAAGTCACTTAAGGGTAGAATCTATACCACAATGTGAATCTTGTTAGGAGGGTAAAATGACTAAAGGACCATTTTGGTCTAAAGTCGATAAGGTGGAAGAAGTTCTAGAACTTATGTATAGCAATTTTTATGGTCCTATGAACATCTAGGCACAAGGAGGGTATGATTATTTCGTCACTTTTATTAATGATTACTTAAGGTATGGGTATGTGTACCTAATGCACCACAAAAAAGGAAAGTTATGACAAATTTAGGGAGTTTCGAGCTAAAGTGAAAAGCAATTGGGTAGACCTATAAAGGCACTTCGATCTAATCAAGGTGGTGAATACCTTTCTGATGAGTTCTTAGAACACTTGTTAGAGAATGGGATTCTATCCCACTTGACTACGCTGGGCACTCTGCAGTATAATGGCATGGCTAAGAGAAGGAATAGAACTTTGTTGAACATGGTTAGGTCCATGATGAGATTTTCATCATTGCCTTTATCTTTTCAGGGATATGCACTATAAACTGCATGTTATCTTTTGAATAATGTGCCCTTAAAAGACATTCTTAAACTCCTCACGAGTTGTGGATGTGGAAAAAGACATTCTTAAACCATATTCGCATGTGGGGATGTCTGGGTCATTTCCTATTTAAGGAAGCGAATAAGCTAGAAGCACATTGAGAAGTTTGTGTGTTTGCAGGATATCCAAAAGGGACTAAAGGGGGTTATTTCTATAACTCAAAGGAAAATAAAGTCGTGGTTCCAATTAATGCAACTTTTCCTTAGGAAAGTTACATGGATGACTTTAAGCCTCAAAGCAAAGTGGTGCTTGAGGAGTTGGTGAGTGATTTGATCACTCCAGGGGTTTCGAATGAAACAGTTCCAATCATTGTAGAAAAACTAACCGAACAACATCCTAAGGGGCTTCGGCAGAGTGGGAGGACCAGGCATCAACCTGAGAGGTATATGTTCAATGGTGAGGTCTTTTTGGCTGAACCGGTTGGACATGATAGGGATCTTTACACTTTCGAAGAGGCTATAGAGGATGTTGATTCAGAACTTTGGACAGAGGCCATGAACACAGAGATGAAGTCTATGGAGACTAATTAGATCTGGGAACTTATGGATTTTCTCGAAGGGGTAAAACCCATAAGGTGTAAATGGATCTATAAGAGAAAGAAAGGAGTAGACAAAAAAGTCAAAACCTATAAGGCTAGACTGGTAGCTTAGGGATACACGCAAAAGGAAGGGATGAATTACAAGAAAACCTTTTCATTTATAGCCATGCTTAAGTCCATCTGCATTCTTTTGTCGATAGCTACCGCCCACAACTACAAGACTTGGCAGATGGATGTCAAGATGGCTTTTCTAAATAGCTATCTTGATGTGTCCATATATATGGTTCAGCCAGACGGGTTCAAGGCTAAGGGTCATGAGGGTAAGGTTTGTAAGTTGTGTAAGTCAATTTATAGACTTAAGTAGGCTTCTAGTTCTTCAAACATAAGATTTGATTAGGTGATCAAAACTTATGGGTTCACACAAAATGTGGATGAACCATGTGTTTACAAACACATTAAGGATGGAAAGGTTGTTTTTCTATTACTTTATGTAGATGACATTCTAATAATTGGTAATGACATTGGGGCATTGTCATCATGAAAGACTTGGGTGAAACTAATTATGTTCTTAGTATCCAGATCTTTGAAGATAGGAAGAACAGAATGATAGCTTTATCCAAAGCAGGCTGATAAAATTCTCAAGAGGTTCGTAATGCAGGATTCCAAGAAAGGTGGGTAGCCATCTAGGTCTAGAATTACTCTTTCTAAGAAAGACTCTCCAAAGTCTGATAAAGAAAGAGAATACATGAAAAATGTGCATTATGCTTTGGCAGTGGGTATTCTCACATATGCCATGCTTTGCACATGACCTGATATTAGTTATGCCGTAGGGATTGTAAGTCAATTTTTGTGAAATCTGAGACCGAACCATTGGATTGCAGTCAAGCATATTTTCAAGTGCTTGAGAAGGATTCGATGATATATGCTAGTGTATTTGGGTGAGGATTTAACATTTTTAGGATACACTGACTCGAATTTCCAATCCTGTCTGGATTTAAAAAGATCGACTTTGGGTTTCGTATTTACTCTGGATGGCAATGCCATTGTTTGGAGAAGTGTGAAGCAAGATTATACTTTAGATTCAACAGTGGAGGCTAAGTATATGGCAGCTAGTGATGCTTCAAAAGAAGCAATGTGGCTCTACAAGTTTCTTAGGGATCTTGAGATAGTTTCTGGTATGGATAAGGCAGTATCGCTGTATTGTGATAATACTACAGTGATAACTAATGCTAAGAAACCAAGATTTCACAGGAAGATAAGCATATTGATCAAAAGTATCATGTGATAAAGGACTTCATAGAGGGTGGCATATTGCTATATGCAAAATCGTATCCGAAGACAATTTAGCTTATCCATCCGAAGACACTAACTGCAAGAGTTTTCGAGAGGCATGTGGAAACTATAGGGATGCAAGATTTGTCATATTTACTCACTAGTGCAAGTAGGAGATTGTTAGATATGTATGCCTTAAGAAGTAAAAATGTAATATGTTTTTGGAGACATTTTTTATTAATAAAGAGTTTATTTATTATTCATACACTAAATAGTTATCCTCTTTACGTTCATATTTTTTGAATGTATGATAAGCAAATAAAAGTCTGAAACTGTCGGTCTAAACTTTAAAATTAGGCATATGATGGGCAAATTATGCGAAAGACATGATTTTAAAGATAACAGTCTAAATCATAAAATCCACAAGCGAGGGAATAAAGTTAGGCTCTTTATTCATCCAAAGATCATTATGTTGTCTATATCCCTAATGGGAGATGGTTTGTCTTGGCCATCGAAGGTGGACTCTCCAAATAAAATATTGGTGCATTGTCATAGGTGACGATGTATTAGATCGGGACATAAAGTATAATTGATTTGGATTAATAATTCTGTCTCGGTAAATCAATTCACTTTAGACAATCATATGTGTTGTATCTTAATCCTAAAACAATCACATGTATGCTCCAATGAGAAAAAATGTAATATGTTTTTAGAGATATTTTTTCAATAAAAAGTTTATTTATTATTCATATACCAAATAGTTGTCCTCTTTGCGTACATATTTGTTGAATGTATGATAAGCAAAAAAGTCTAAGACTGTTGATCTAAACCTTTAAAATTAGGCATATGATGGATAGATTATGCAAAACACATGATTCTAAAGGTGTTTGTCTAAAACATAAGATCCACAATCGAGGGATAAAATTGGGCGCTTTATTCATGCAAAGATTGTTATGTTGTCTATATCCCTAACGGGAGATGGTTTGTCTTGGCCATCAAAGGTGGACTCCACAAATAGAAACATTAGTGCATTGTCATAGGTGACGATGTATTGGATCGGGACATAAAGTGTGATTAGTTTGGATTAATAATTCTGTCTTGACAAATCAATTCACTATAGATAATCATATATGTTGTATCTTAATTCTAAGATAATAGTAGGCCCGTTGTCTTAACTTATGTCTTTTGATGTACCAAAGGGTGACATCCACAATTTATGTTGGTACGTATGCTGATACATTGGAGACATGACTCTAGATAGCGTAGACTTGTTATTCATAGATACGGAATCCATAGCTCCTCTTTAGGAGTCAATGATATCCTCTTATATGCATTATCTTATAATTAGAATATTAGAGCGCTCAACTATTTAGATACATAAGTGTAACCGAATGGTATACTGTCTTTAGATGGTAAGTTTTTCGATAATGAGATAATAAAACATAAGAGAAAAATAATCAAAAAGGTAAAATAGAATTTACCCTTAAGCCTATTATCGATATCTTATGGGGATACGATACAATTTAATATGTCATGGATACTTAGCTATTCGGGCTTTGTAATTTTATATAGTTCGAGAGTGTAGTTTTAAACTTTTAGTAGAATAGCGTTAGAGTTGATAATTATGAAACATATATATGGGATATTGGGTTTTATAATTATTAGGAGCTTGACTATATAGGTCCATCAAGTTTCCTTTGCTAAGTCATAATAAATCCTGTTACGATACAACGGGCTTTTCCAATAAATTGGTGACTCATATTAAATTATCAGATTGGTTGAAATTCTATAGGATTAGATAATTCATGTCTATTTATCGGTTGAATTAATTTTGTGTAAATTAATTCAAGATAAACTTGTTGAATTATTTGGAATATTTATTTTCCTAGAGATTATCTAGAAATGGTTGTTTTAATTAGACAGCATCTCTATTGGGTTATTTGAATTAAAACTGAGGCTTTATCCAAAGAATCTCAGTTGGGAAATAAAAGATACACAAGGATCATTTATTGTAAGTTCGGCAGGTCAATTTTTAGTTTCGGCCTGTCGATGGAGTAAGTTTAAAAAACCAATCTGTCAGTTCGGCCTACCAACCGAACGATAATTTGATCACATGTTTTTACATGATTTTATCAAATATTGATCCATATTTAAATTTTTGAGGCCTTATCGGGTCCAACGTCTATAAATAAGGAGTGAAACTTCATAATTTTTTAGATCAGTTGAGAGATCAAGTATAAGCACTTTATTTTAAGAGTCTCTGAAACTCTCCTGAAGAGCTATTATTCACAAATCATGAATAGTAGTTTTTAGGTATTTCTCAATTGGTTGGAAAGAGAGTCACTAAGGCAGAGCTGTACAAAGTGTGCCCACACATACTATGATCGTGAATAGAGAATAGCAAAGAAGACCAGTTAGTTGAGGCTCTTTTGGAACGCCCTTTTCTTCACAAATTGCAAGAGCTCTTTAGTATACAAGGTTAGTAAGAACTGGTTAATTTATGCATATAGCGTGTCAAACTTGTGTTTTGCAAAATACTCTGGTTTAAAAATTTTAAAATTCCACTGTGTACTATTTTTTTCACGAGAAATCTAGGTCATTACAGCTAGAATATGTAGAATACTAAGAACCGCTAGGATATGCAGGATATTTTGTACAACTAAGTTGTTTCTTTTTTAAGGGAGACCTTTTATTTTAGGAGACCAAATCCCTTGGTGATATGCTTTCCTTTGATTAGGAAATTTCTTATTTATTGTTGAATATTTTCTCAGCCTTCTTGTAATACATAACCATTTACATTCTCAAACAATGTAATGAAGCACAATATTTTTCATTCAAACAAATCTTCAGTAATAAGTTCACATAAAAATTTTACATGTCAATTATGTCTATGGTTCCTTATTTCCCATGTCAAATAGTTTCAATTTCCCATTCTTGTTTAAAATTTTTCTTGTTTAGAAAACCTCATATTTTTCTAATTTCTAATTATTTTTAGACAATTTTTTACTAGTTTTTGTGTTTTTATGTCCTAAAATGTGAGCACCTTTTTGCAATGAAAAGTAGTTGATGTTAAATGGAATTCTAAGTATTTACTCCCCCACACCAACCCTTCTTCCCCCCTCCCCCCCGCCTCCCCTCCTTTTCTCTTTTTTCCAATTTTTGGTATTTTTTATGAATTATGAACTTGGATGCCAACTTTGGTAGTATGTGTGAATCACAGAGGATCAACGCATTTTGAAGCAGTATACCTAGCATTCTATATGAATCAACAAGTTTATATTAATCTACCCCTTTACTTTTATGTTTTCCTGTTATAGAAGAAACATTTGAGGTTTGATCTAGAAGAAACTCCTTTATATCCATTACTATCTAGGACCATTGTTTTTGACCCACAAGCTGCATATGGATCTTAGGATACAAGTTGTTTCTTTAACTAGAAAATAGATGGTGAAACTTGTTATGGAGTCTTCACTGGCCCAATAGAGTCGGAATTTTCTTTCAACAATGGGGAGTTAATTCCTCTCTGATTTGGAATGAAAAGGAGACTACTACAAAACTTTTTCTTCATTTTTAATCTTTTCTTAAATAATATTTTACTTTGTAAATATTAGTTGGATAAGGACAATGATGAAAGGAATTATGGCCTGGGGGCTCAAGCCCCCTAGGATCAAGGGACCGATTATGTAATTTTCAAAATTTATGATTTTGTCCTTTATTTTTTCTAATTTAATCCCTTTAATTTTTTACAACTTCAAACAACAAACTCAATTAAAGTTGCTTAATATTTTTTTAACATTTTAAATTATGTGTGCACTTTTCTTTTTTTCCCCCTAATTCTTTATAATTTTAAATTTTACCCAAATATTTTAAAATTTTCATTACTCATTACATTTACTTTCAATTATACTTTATCATTTCATTTTTTTTTCCTTACATCCATTATAATTTCAAATAGAAAACCTAAAACAAATCATACCCTTAAGTGTATATATTTGAAGAAAGAAACATACAAAATAATAGATTATTAGAAATAAAAAAAGTTTTTTCAATCTTTATTACACTATTAATTAGTTTAAAACTTTGATTCAACTCAAGCCTCGAAACAAAATTTCTAGCTTTATTACTGGATGCTATATAATTTTGCGGCTCTTTTTTTCTCTCTCGTGGCAATTATATTTTTTAACATTTGAAGCATAAAACGTCGCTTGTACTCCTATGGTAGTTGGGATAAGATTTTTGGTATTTCCATATAAAACAACACTTAATGACTGTTGCCTGTTTGGCATGGCTTTTGCTTGTATGTTTAGTTAGTAAAAAAAGAGAAGCAAAATCTGTAGATTTTCAGTAAGTGTTTGAAACCATATTTTTAAAAGAGCTTTCATGGGTTAAAATGGTTTCAATTTTTTTTAAGTTACAAAAATATTATATTTAAGTTTATAATGTATTATTGATACTTGGATACAAATTTCAAAGTCATTTTCAAAAAATTTTTTTTAGAAGCCACATTTTGTGGCTTTGACAAAAAAACACTTCTAGAGAGAAAAAATACTTCTGACAGATCATCTAAATACTTTTCGAAGCAATTTTTAGACTGAAAGCCAAAAACAACTTTTAAAAAAGTTGTTGTTTTGACCTCTTGGATCTTAGAGTCATTTTTGAAATTGTTTGGATACTTTTATTAGTATAAGAACAATCTTAGCTTCCTAAAAGCTTTTTAGCTATTTAACAAAGCTTACTCAAACCACAAATTATGTGAAACTTGAAGCTTCTAGTCTTCTTTTTTTAATCGTCTAGTAATCAAAACAAAATCGTTATTAACGACATGCAAATGTACTGATACTAGCTATTTGGATATGTGTAATAGAAATGTTTGGTATTGTTTTGGGAGTTTTTAGAAATATTTTTGTACTTTTTTGAGGAAAAAATTTCAAAAAACTCTCAGCACAATTCTCTAAAAATTCTTATTTTTCAAAACAAATCCATTTTCACCTATTTTGAAATCACTACCAAACGGATAAGTATTTCATACAATTTTGGATGAATATTGAAATAAATTTGTCTTTTGTGACAAATAAAAATCACAAAAAAAATTTAAGCAATCTTATTTAGCCCTACAAGGTTTTGACCTTGTTATTAAAAAAACAGTAGGACCTAGTCTAAAAAAATACTATATATTAAACTGAGACTTGCAATTTTATGAGTAACAGAGTTTTAACCCAATAAGGGTGAAAATGATTTTTTTAATTTTTGTATAATTATTCTAGTCAGCTGACAAGATTAGTCCTTTTTAATAGTGCTAGTTAGAGGCTTGTCGCATGGGTTAGCACGCATGGACATTCATGGATGCAATACATACATTATAAAAAAGAATGTCAAGCTTCGTGTAGATCTTAAGAAGATTATTTTCCTAATAGAAAATTATTTAGTTTAATGAACAATTGTCACTATAATAACTAAATGCAGCAAAATAGTTTCGAAAAAAAACTTAAGTTAGAATATTTTAAAGTAGTAACAATAAAGTTTGAATCAAAACAAAACAAAACAAAACAAAACATTACACCAAATTTAGATAACAAAGTCCTAACAAGGAGGAGCATAATTACACATCAAAGTCCCAATTCATGTGGGTCCAAAGCTAGAAGCATCAATTGTTTTCTCCCCGCCCATATCAACTATTAGCAGATATTGTTTGTAATATAGATAAAAACGAACAAATTACAATTAGAAAAATTACAAATAAGAGAAACAAGTACAACAAAACCTTCAATTGATTCAAAGCAAAAATCGGATGGAAAAAAGGTCGTGGTACATGCGGCTCAGCTTTCCTTAAAATAGATTCGTCCCCTCTGGTTATGCATAAGGATTCGATAGACGTTTGTCTCCTAAGATGCAATGACTTGCAACGGAATCTTAAGCACTATTGG
Source organism: Artocarpus hirsutus (assembly GCA_946598075.1). NCBI lineage: Eukaryota > Viridiplantae > Streptophyta > Magnoliopsida > Rosales > Moraceae > Artocarpus > Artocarpus hirsutus. Next base: position 15,822 of record CAMOHE010033680.1, on the reverse strand, counting down.
ATACCGTATCTAGCAAACTTGAAACCACATCTTCTTTTATCACTAAAAACACGTCAAAGAATTGAACAACTCTACCTATAGTACTCAAAAATACTTGGAAAGAAAAACAAGAGTGAAACCAAATGTGGTAGTTGTGTGTCCTGTGTCTAAAACATGTGGTGGAGTGTGGTATTTATAGGCTAAGGAAATGGATGTTAGAATCCAAAACTTAATGAGAATTTTATACAAATTTATGAGCATAATGGCATGCATTTGGGTGTTATAATATGAGGTTTATGACCTCCATTATCCTCAACTAATGAGCATTATGATCTCCATTAACCTCCATTAATGAGCATTATCAGTAGCTTAATTCTGAGCTCTTAACAACTAAATTTGGATTTAAGGTTGGAAGCAAAAAAAATTGCAAAATATAACCCACGCAAGGCAAGTTCAATGACTCGGCATTTATGTTGCCTATGTCGTGCATGCACACATTAGGCCCCTAACCCACCGGGGTTGTGATTTGCACCTCGTGCGCCAAAGATAGCCTCTTAGATACAACATCTTACCCAAGCACAAAAGTGTAACCACTTAAAAACCATATCAAGTTTTAATGCCTAACCAATGTGGGACTCTAGATTTAGGCTTCTTTTCAACAAAATCCAAATGTCAATGGGCACACTTTGAGCATCAATTTCTCATTTACCCGATTACCATTCTAAGCATATAAATATATGATTTCGATCTTCTCGCGATGGAGAACGCAAATCTGCCAAGACCTATCATTTTTACAAAATGGATCCTACTAAAAATTAGGCCTCAAAATGGCTCTTCAAAATGGTTATTAACCATTTTTTTTCCAACAATCTCCCACATGAATGAAATTGACCGACGAAAAGGGAAAACAAAGACACTACAAGATGATAGAGTTTTTCAATTAATACCTACATAGGATATGTAGGTGTTAAGCCTTGAACCTTCCCTTGTGCAAGTATGTTTACTTTATTGGCTAACCAATAGACACAATATCCTTGAATTGTTCTGTCGTTTATATAAATGATAACATACTTCACACAGATATTTTTTGACACAATTCCAGTTCTCATGGTTATGTTCATTTTGGCCATAAACATCTCCCTGGTTCTACAAGAGTTTCTAAAGAATTGAGCCCTAACAATTCTCCTTTGAAGCAGTCCCACTTCTTTTTCACATAGGTGATTTCTTACTTTAAGAGTAATCCACATTACTCTACTTGAATTCCTAACATATTCAACGCATAAGAATCATTAAAAGTAAACTGCTTAACCTTTCCCAATAAGTATCACTGTTTTTATCATAGGAATAGGTTGGGGTAGCCCGCACAGTGATCCTACTCAGTTTATTTAGTTTAGTTATCTCATTGAACCTAGATCTTGGGATCTCTAGTCAACAAGGTTGGGTTTCCACTGTTTCAACCTATTCTTTCATGGGCTTAAGTCCCATTCCTCTTGATGTTTTCTCAACTTGAAATCTATTTAGTCCTTTGCTTAACGAATCTGCTATATTCTCTTTAGACCTTACATAGTCTATTGTTTCCGCTATATTCTCTTTAGACCTTACATAATCTATTGTCATGACTCCAGCCAAGATTAGTTGTCCTACAATTTTATGTCAATGATGTATATGTCTTGACTTACCATTGTACATCATATTATGTGCCTGCTAATAACAGATTAATTATCACAATGTATGCATATTGCAGACATAAGTTTAGGCCATTCAGGAATATCCTCTAAGAACTGCCTTAGCCATTCCGCTTCTTCACCACTTTTATCTAAGGCTACAAATTCAGATTCCATAGTGGATCTAGTTATTACCATCTATTTTAAGGACTTTCATGAGACTGCTACACTTTTCAAAGTGAATACTTATCCACTTGTAGCTTTAAAGTCTTGTATACCAAATATCCAACTTGCCTCAAAATATCCTTCAAGAACAACATGATCTCTTAGATAGTGTAGCCCATAATCACGAGTATATCATGAGTACCTAAGTATTCTAACAATTGATTTCCAGTGGTCATCTTTTGGATTACTCGTGAATTTGCTCAGACTACTCACAACATAGGTGATATCTGGTCTTGTACATTAAGTACATTAAATTGCCTATCACCCTATCATATTCCACTTAGGATATATTTTCTCCTCTATTTTTGGACAGATGCTGACTAATTTTAATTGGTGCTTTGGCCACATTAGAGTCATTTTTATTAAATTTGTCAAGTATCTTGTTCACATAGTATGACTAACTCAAGATGAGTCCATCAGGCAATCTTTTGATTTTTATTCCTAAAATCAACAGGTCCCATGCCTTTCATGTCAAACCTAGGGTTCAACATATCCTTGGTAGATTTGATAATATGATCATTGCTACCCACAATTAGCATGTTATCTACATATAAATGAAAAATGATATATCCATCGTCTATTCTTTTAACATATACACTTGTTGCACTCATTAATTTTGAAACCATTTGACATCATAACATTGTCAAATTTCTCATGCCATTGCTTTAGTGCTTGTTGCACCATACAAATACTTTATCAATTTGCAGACTTTCTTTTCTTGTCTTGAAGTAATACGACCCTTAGGTTGTTCCATATATATTTCCTCTTCAAGATCTCTATTAAGAAAAGCAGTCTTTACATCCATCTGATGTACTTTAAGATTCCGCAATGCAGCAATTGCCTGAATCATTCTAATGGAGGTTATTCTCATCACATGAGAATAAGTATCTAAGTAATCAAGGCCTTTTTTTTTGTCTATAACCTTTTATAACAAATCTAGCCTTATACTTGTCAATTGTTCTATCTACTTTCATTTTCCATTTGAAAATCCACTTACAACCTAGCAGTTTACTTCTTGGAGGAAGGTCCACTAATTCTTAACTATGATTCTGCATGATGGAATCAATTTTACTCTTTGTGGCTTAATTCCATAAAGGACCCTCAAATAAGATTACAGCTTCTTTGAAAGTTTGAGGTTCAACCTCTAGCATATAGGTCAGAAAATCTAGTTCAAATGACTTTTCTGTCCTTTCCCTTTTGCTTCATTTAGGTTTTTCCTCTTCTTTTTTAGTTTCAACTTCTTGGTCTTGATCTTGATTATTCTCTTCAATAGCCTCAAGTGTTCGTTTAGGCAAACTTGAACCATCCTCTTTGAATTTACAAGAAAATACATGTTAAAAAAATGATGCATTCCTAGATTCCATTATCATGTTTTTGTGTATCTTAGGGTTTTTAGATTCATACACAAGGAACCGACATGTACTACTATAGTGGGCATAACCAATGAAGATGCAATCAATCGTTTTAGGACCTATTCTCATCTTCTTTGGTGTAAGTACCATTACCTTTACAAGACACCCCCACACTCTCAAGTATTTGTAGGAAGGTTTTCTACCTTTCGACAATTCATAAAGGGTCTTGTCTTCTTTCTTTTGGGGTACCTTATTTAAAAGGTAATTAGCTAACAAAATGGCTTCCCCCTATAAGTTTTGTGGCAATCCAGAACTTATCAACATCGCATTCATCATATCCTTTAAGGTACAATTTGTGCATTCAGTCACACCATTTGACTGAGGTGAATAGAGTGGTTTGACCTCATGAGTAATACCATATTGTGCATAAAATTCACTAAATGGTTCTACATATTTACCACTACGATCACTTCTTACCATCTTAATTTTTTTATTAAGTTGGTTTTCAACTTCTTGCTAATAGAGAGCAAATCTCTCTATAACTTCATCTTTGCTCTTAAGCAAATATACATAGCAATATTTTATGCTATCATCTGTGGAAGTAATAAAATATTTGTTCCTACCTCTAGTGTGAACAAATTTTAAACCACAAACATTGCTATGTATTAAAACAAGAGGCTTAGTATTCCTCTTAATCGTTTGGAAAAAAGATCTTGTTAGTTTTGCCTCTACACATATTTCACACTTATGTTTGGGATCAATATTAAACATGGACATGTGATCCAAATAAATTAGTTTACGCAAAGTATCATAATTGACATAACATAGTCTACCATGCCATAAATTAGAAGACTCAAGCATATAAGCGAAAGTCATCTTCAAGAATACCATTCCTTAGCCTTTGATCTCTAATGTAGCAGAGTTTCCCATAAATAGCTTCTCTCCATAGTCTAACAGTATAAGTTTAGTAAAGGCAGCTTTATCACAACAAACATGGTATGTGGCCCTAGTGTCTAGCCACCACTCCTTCAGGTTGGAGTCCACCATGTTGACTTCAGAGACTATAGCAGAAATACTGATGTCTGACACTTCTTGTGTGATAGTGTCTACCATATTGGCCTCTTTCTTCTTGTTCCTCTTTGGCAGACTACAATCCACTGATTTGTGACCCACCTTGTCACAGTTGAAACACTTCCCTTGGAATTTCTACTCTTTGAAATTCCTCCCTTAGGTCCCAGCTTGAACCCCTATTTATTTTTCTTATTCTTGGAGCCTTTATTATGCCCCACCACATTTGCCTTGGTAATAGACTTGTTAGAGAGCTTTTTCTCAGATCCTTTATTGTCTTCCTCAATACGAAGTCGAACGATAAGATCTTTAACGCTCAACTCCTTACGCTTGTGCTTCACATTTTATAGTTGTGAACCACAACTATCACATTTGTTTTCACTCTTGTTTTTCTTTCCAAGTACTATAGTAGAGTTGTTCGATTCTTCAACGTGTTTTTGGTCATAGAGGAAGACGTGGTTTTAAGTTCGCTAAAGACGATATTCGATAGTGGTTAAGATTCTACTGCAAGTCATTGTATCCTAGGAGACAGACATCTATTGAATCCTCATGCACAACCAGAGGGGACGAATTTGTTTTAAGGAAAGCGTGAACCATACGTGCCTTGACCGTTTTTCTGTCCGATTTTTGCTTTGATTCAGTTGAAGTTTTTGTTGTACTTCTTTCTCTTATTTGTAATTTTTTCAATTATAGCTTGTTCCTTTTTATCTACATTACATGCAATATTTGCTAAGAATCTTAAAATAGATTCTAGCTTCCATTTGACGACGAATAGGTTCATTGGATTTGGAAACAAGTTTTCTTTTGTTCCCTTTTTTTCTTCAGTTTATGGATATTGTGTGTTTTGGTTATTTTCCTTAAAAATTTTAGTTTGTTCTCAATTTTGTTTTTCTAACGTTTGCAGATTATATATATATATATATTAACAATTTTTTTTCTTGTTTATGATTTTGTTTGTTTAAGTTATATATATATTCTTTTGTTTGCGCATTATAGGTTGGTTTGCATATAACTGTTATAAATATATATATATATATAATATATATATATATATAACATTTATTCCTTATTTGTTTTTTCCCCTTTGTTGTCTTATATTATGTTATAACAGGTTTTGTTATACAACAATTATATGCCATAATAGTTTTGTTTACGTATTTGTTTTATTATATTATAATATAATGGTTTTGTTAATGTTTTGTTACAACCGATTACGGTTATATGTTATATTAAAATGTTGAATATATAAAGTTTTGTCTTGATAATTAAAAAAAAAACCTGAATTTATTTTGGGTATAAATTCTAAGACTTGGACTTTGGTATTTTCAAAAATGGATGATAATATGAATGTTGTTTCAACTGAGAATGTTCCAATTGAGAGCACTTCTAAGACGCAGTTGCCATTTTCTTGGTTTCATGCCTCGACCTCGGCATAACCTTTGTCGGTTTCATTTCCTGTGAACCACAACGAGAAACCTTGGATTAGTGTTAGAGAAAACTTGAGAAATTCATCTTTAAGGACACCATTCCTTGGCCCTTGATCGTGATGTAGCAGAGTGCCCATATACAGCTTCTCCCAGAATCTAACAGTACAAGTTTAGTAAAGGCAGCTCTATCACAGCATACATGGCATGTGGCCCTAGTGTCTAGTTACCACTCCTTCAGGTTAGAGTCCACCGTGTTGACTTCAGAGACCACAACAAAAAGACTGATGTCTAACACTTTTTGTGTGATGGTGTCCACCATATTGGCCTCTTTCTTCCTATTCCTCTTTGGCAGCCTATAATCTACCGATTTGTGCCCCACCTTGTCACAGTTGAAACACTTCTCTTAGAATTTCTGCTTCTTTGAAATTCCTCCCTTAATTCCCAGATTGAATCCCAACTTGTTTTTCTTATTCTTGGAGCTTTTATCATGCTCCACCGCATTTGCCTTGGCAACAGACTTGTTAGGGAGCTTTTTCTCATATCCTCTATTGTCTTCCTCAATATGAAGTTGAACAATAAGACTTCAACTCTCATCTCCTTACATTTGTGCTTCAGATAGTTCTTGAAGTCATTCCATATAGGCATCTCTATAATTGCAACTACCTGGAAAGACTCACTAATTATCATTCATTCTGCATGAATTTCAGGAATGATTAATTGAAGTTCTTGAACTTAACCAATTGCAGTCTTGGAATCCAACATTATATAGTTCATGAACTATCCAACTATGAATTTTTTAGTACTAGCATCTTCCATCCTGTACTTATCGTCTAAGGACTCCTACACTTCCTTGCCCCTTTTTTTTTTCAGACTATATATATTATGAAAACAATTAGGAGTGAAGCTGAAAATAATATAGTTTTTACTATGGGGTACAATTCGGACTATCCCAAATTGCCTAAAATAAGTCATAATATGGGATAGCGTTAACATGGGGTACAATTATATTTGCAACACTACGACCGGCCAAACATGATTACAATTATATTTGGGGTACAATTATATTAATATGGGGTACAATTATATTTGTAATTCATAATATGATTTTATGTAATAATTCATAATTTTATGCTAAAAATAATGCAGTTTTTACTATGGGGTATAATTCGGACTGGCCCAAATTGCCTAAAATAATGCAGAAATAAAAGTGCACGCAAGATTTATAGTGGTCTACTCTGTTAATGAAGAGCTACATCCACTTTAGTTCACTATGAAAATAATTAGTACAAGTTTACAAAGAGAATAAATTGTCAGAATTCCTGCATCTGCTTTCTCTATCCTCTTCAACAAGATACCTTCCCCCTATATATAGAGTATAAGATAGAATCGTGGTCGTCAACCGTCAAGCGGAGTGGGATAGTGCCTTGTGAATAAATGTAATAGTGGGACACGTGTCGGTTAGTGAGTAGCTGCAAAAATCACGTCTTCCTCATGTTTCAGTCTAGGACTTAACACGTCTTAACCGTCAGATCGTGCTTTTAACCGTCAAATCGATACGATCGATCCAGATGAATAATGGCCTAAAAGAACGCTGGTCATTCTTGTACGAAAAGTTTCAGAATAAGCAATCGATTCAAACGAACCTAACGAATAGCCGATTCGATTGAGCTGATCTCGTTCGATGACCATTATTGGGCCGCTAGGGCCCGTGGGCAATTTGGGCCGGTCCAAATTGTACCCCAACATGCATCAATCAAGCCGTTCAGAACATAGTTCTTACACAAGAAGTCAAAATGCTTCCATGCTTCAACTACAAGTAAAGTCTAAACATCTGTTTTATCCTCTCCAATAGTAGGAGGATTTTCTTTCAAGAATCTCACAAGATTCAATGTTGTCAAATAGAACAACATCTTTTGTTGCCAAGTTTTGAAATTTAGCCCATTGAATTTCTCAGGTTTCTCATTGTGGTTCACAGAAACCGTAACCGACAAAGGTTGCATCGAGGTCGAGGCATAAACTCGAGGAGACGGCATCGGTGTCTCAGAAGTGCTTGTAGTTGGAACATTCTCAGTTAGAACAACGTTCATGTTATCACCTATTTCTGAAAATACTAAAGTCCAAGTCTTAGAATTTATACCTAAAATAAATTTAGGTTTTTTTTTTTTTTATTATTAAGACCAAACTGTATATATTAAACAGTTTAATATAACATATAACCGTAATTGGTTGTAAACATTAACAAAACTGTTGTATTATAATATAATAAAACAAATACGTAAACAAAACTATTATGACATATAACTGTTATATAACAAAACCTGTTATAACATAATATAAGAAAACAAAGGAAAAAAAATTCAAACAAGGAAAACTGTTATATATATATATATATATATATATATATATATATAAAATAGTTATACGCAAACCAACCAGTGATACGTAAACAAAGAAATATATATAACTTAAACAAACAAAAAACATTAATAAACCAAAACTGAGAACAAAACAAAATTTTTAAGGAAAATAACCAGAACACAAAATATCCTTAAACTTAAGAAAAGAACGGAATTAAAAAAAAACTTGCCTTTCAAATCTCATGAATCTGTTTGTCATCAAATGGAAGCTAGAATATGTTTTAAGATTCGTAGCAAATATTGCATGTAATATTAATAAAAAACAAACAACCTACAATTGGAAAAATTACAAATAAGAGAAACAATTACAACAAAAACCTTCAACCAAAGCAAAGCAAAAATCGGACGAAAAAACGGTCAAGGTATGTGTGATTTATGCTTTCCTTAAAACAGATTCATCCCTTCTGATTGTGCACGAGGATTCGACGGACGTCTGTCTCCCAGGACACAATGACTTGCAATGAAATCTTAAGTACTATCGGATACCGTCTCCGGCGAACTTAAAACCATGTCTTCCTCTATTACCAAAAACATGTTGAAGAATTGAACAACTCTGCATAGTATTTAAAAACACTTAAGAAAAACAAGAGTGAAAACAAATGTGATAGTTGTGTGTGTTGTGTCTAAAACATGTAGAGGAGTGTGGTATTTTTACATTGAGGAAATGGATGTTATAATCCAAAACTTAATGATAATTTTATTTGAATTTATGAGCATAATGGCATGCATTTGGGTGTAACAATGTGAGGCTTATGACCGCCATTATCCTCTACTAATGAGCATTATGATCTTCGTTACCCTCTATTTATGAGAAGGTTTATGAGCATGCCATTAACTTCCACTAATGAGCATTATAAGTAGATTAATTTTGACCCATTAACAGCTAAATGCGAATTTATGGTTGGAAGCAAAAAAAAAAAAAAAATTGCAAAATATAGCCCGCGCAAGGTAAGCTCAACGAACCGAGCATTCGGGTAGCCCACGTTGTGGGTGCATACATTGGGCCCCTAACCTACCGGGGTTATGATTTACATGTCCTGCACATGAAAGAGCCTCTTAGGTATAACATCTTTTCCAAGCACAAAAATGCAACCACTGAAAAACTATATCAAGTTTTAGTGCCTAACCTTTCAACAAAATCTAAATGTCAATAGGTATACTTTAAGCATCAATTTCTCATTCACCCGCTTATCATTTTGAGCATATAAATATATAATTTTGGTCTCCGCGTGACAGAAAACACAAATCCGTTAGGACACGTCACTTTTATAAAGTGAGTTTTATTAAAAATTAGGCCTCAAAATGGTTATTAACCATTTTTTTTTTCTAACATTAAAATCCACCACAATCTGAATCACCTCTATGCGTTGGTGAAGTAGTCAATTTGTGTAAAAGCAAGGAGAGCATGAAATTATCTCAAAAAAGAAAGATACGTAGAACAAGTGCTTGAGGAAACAACTCCTCCAATTCCAAGATGTTTGATATTTCATAGGAAAAGATGGAACTTGACTCTGTAATTCTAGTTAGTGAGGTCATCTACTCCTTTCCAAGTACCTAGTTTTTCAGTACAAGAAATAGCCACAACCTCTATTTCATCTCAAACAATAACATTACAATCCAATACTAAAACCAATAAAACCATTGATAATCCAGACAAAAAAACAAAAGCATATATAGCACAAATTGAAACACATAAACACACACATACCAACTTTGTCTCTTGTATCAACATCGAGTTTGAAAGAGGACAAGAAAAAAAAAAAAAAGAAGCTTACAAAAAAAATCACTTCAGTTAAAGACAAAAAACCGAAGAAGCATAAAAATTTACTCGAATTCAATTAAAAAAAAGAAAAAAAGAAAAAGAAAACGGGCATTCATAAAAGAATCACTTCAATTTAAAAAAAAAAAAAAAAGAGAGAGAGAGAGAGAGAAGCATTTGGAATACTATCACAACTCATATTCTCCTGTTCTCATAGCTCAGCGATAAAAGATATCATATTATCACAACTAAGAAAAGTAAAAAGTCACTGAGTGTTTTTTTTTTTTTTAAGAGAGAGGGAAGCATAATATACAAATAACCTTGATTTTGACGGCCGTTGGAGTTCAAAGGAAAGTGGAGAGAACCAGCGACAAAGAGGTTTCAAGGAGAGCTTCTAGATGGAGAGAGAAAGAGAGGCTGAGGGGGAAACAAAACACGAAAAAGCAAACCAATTAATGGGATTACTGGGAAGTGTGGTTAAAATTATAGTTGTAGTTTAAAGTACCATGCTTTTGTATTGTAGTAATTTTTTACCTTTTAATATAATATATGAGAGCTTTACATTATTTGATAATCATTATTAAAATTCTAACCATGGTTACCAATGTTAATAAATTTTTCTTCATCACAACAAACCAGTTAAGTTTCTATCCACAAACCTTCTAAAAACCAATATAGCAGTCTGTCTCTAGACTTTGATGTTGGAATGCTCGATAGGTGAATTAAGCAAAATTCAATAACTTTAATTATTTCATTCACCCTTTATATTTTTATGCAAATAGAAAAATGAGAGGGAAGTTCTATCCTTCAAATTTCTCGCGCGAAAAGAAAATTAGTTAAAGAGTAGCTATCCTCCAAAGATAGTTCAATTCGGAACTCACAAACCAAACAACAAAATCATGTTCTGCCCACATTGAGTAATTAGAGGAAAATAAAAATTTGAAATACTAATAGCTTCAATAGTTATATATCACCCGTCTAAGGCTGACCAAATTCGTGTGTACAACACAATTTCGAAATATCCCCTCCGGTCCAACATGTCAAACACGTTAATTTGAAATCAAACAAGCTAAAGTAAACCTGATCCAAGTGAAAACCGTAAACCCATAAAAAATGAATAAAAAATTAACAAAGAGATTGGTTGAAAAAAAAACCTTGCGAATTGAAGATACATCAGTTTGGTAGTGTTTTTAAAATAATAGAAAATGACTTTGTTTTAAAAAATGAGAATTTTTAAAAAAATTATGTTGAGAGTGTTTTTGAAATTTTTGCTTCAAAAAACATGCAAAAACATGTTTAAAACTCCCAAAACAATACCAAACTGATCTGCCATGCTGCATTTCTACAAAACTTCCTACCATTACCAACCATACCTAATGTCAATCATTAAGGGCTCTAGATGTAATATCCATAGAAGCACACATCCTAAAATTTTACCAAGTTTAGTGGAACATGTGGAGGAAGATAGATAAAGCATATGCCATATGGACAATACTTTCCTTGGCAAAACTAAAAGGAGAAAAACTTTGTTATGTAGTTTGTTGTATATATATTAACCATTTGATGCAAAAACACATATGCCAAATGGTTTCACCTTTTGGAATTAATTCCAATAATTTGTGAGCTAATATATTAAATAAATGTGTATTAATGCTATCAGATAAAGTTGGCCTAATTAAAGTAGTTTAATAAAGTATAAAGTTTTAGGTTTTAAAACATCTCATAAAGTGTGGGTGCAAAATTATATGTAGAGACCTAAAGTATAATTTCTATTTTTATGATGGGCCAAAATAGAAATAAGAAAAAGTTAAAAATATTATAAATAGTTGTGGTCCTTGAGTCAGAATGTAACGTGATTTTTTCTAGCATCCCATCACTGGAAAAGATAGAGAAAAATCTTCCTCTCACAGAATCATACATTCTTGACTCAGAAGATCAAGAACCAAGAACTCAACTATTCAAATGAATTTAGGTATGCTTCCTCTAAATTTCTTGATGAATTAACATGAGTTTTAGGATCTGATGATGGTTTTCATCAGTAGAATTTTGTTCCTACAAGTGGCATCGGAGCCTTCTTATGTTGAATCATTGAGAAATATTTTCCCAAAAATTTCCGGTTGAATAAGGATTATGGTCGTTTGATTTGTTGAATAAAGATTCGGTTCATGATTACATATTTCGATTAGGAATATATATATATATATATATATATGACTTTTGTATTTGTTGAATAATTCAGAATGTACAATTGTATAACCATTTATATATATGTATTTGACTTTTTTTTGTTAACTGGAATATGGATTAAGATACATGTGTATACATAATTTTGTTTAATCAGTTTTTTTGGGTTTGATTTTCAGGGTTTCATTCATTTAAAGTTGTGGTATTCTGTTTAAAGACAACCAAGCAACCTATAGGATTACCGGCGGCAGACTCACTGTCGCTGGCAAAGAACGCAAGCCGTGATTGTCTGGCCACGCCAGAGAGGGTGAATAGCAGTCTTTGGTGGCGGCAGTGCATGAAAACGGTGGCCAAAAGCTGTTGTTCAGCCGGCGATGCTGGGTTTCACCAAAGGAAAAGAGGGGGCTATTTTTTTTTGTTTCGTTGGCGGCTTGCTGTTCTGCCATCGGCGCCGGTGCCCTCTGGGTGCGGCCATGAAGTCCTGCTAGTGAGCAGAGCTGCGGCCGCCTGGCAAAGTCTCTTTGGCTAGCATGGGCAGGAAATGCATTATGGGCTTCAGCCCATAATTGCATCTAGTTACACCGGCCAAAGAGGCCTATGACCAAATGAAACCAAGGGGCTCACCAGGCACAAAAAAAAAAAAAAAGGAGGAAGGGCTGCTTTTTACATGGGCCCAAGTAGCCTGTGAGGGCCCATTAACAGCAAGATACCCAGGGGCTCAACCCCTGGGTGACTCATGTAATAAAAAAAAAGGGAGTAAAATAGGCCTGGGTCAAATTTTAATTTGGGTTGGGTTTTAATATTGGGTCAAATAATAACTTAATGGGTTGGGTTTGGGTAAAAGGTTGGATAGGGTAACCCGTCCGTATGGTACCCGACCCACAGGGGCCGACCCAGTTGACTTTGACTTTGACCATAAAAAATATTTTTTTATTTTTTTATTTTAATTTTGGTCATTTTTTGGGGCAATTTTAAATTTAAATATTGGTATTTTATATATATATTTTGAAAAGAATTAATTGAAACAACATGTTACCAAAGTAACCTTTCTTGTAAAAATTAATTTATTTTAAAATATAAATAGTTGTGATCATGCGACTTATGTGAATATTAATCGACCCAAAGGAAGGTTAATATTTGACAGAATTGCATGCACACCTGTCGTAATAAATATGTGATGATTATCCGGTTTTATATATGAATAATAAATCGGCCCAAAGGAAGATTTTTTGTTTAACATGTACTTATTATCAATGTTTGATTACTACACCAAGAGTAGCACTTACAAGTTAATATTTCTGTCCAAAGACTAAATATTAATATTATGCTAGGTATCTTGTGATGGGCCATACCATTATTTAAATTTATTTAAGTATAATATGGAACTTATGTGAGCTTCTTATTTTGTTGTTTTATTGTTTTGTTCTCTGTTCAGTTGCAAGTTCTGCCTTTAAAATTTATGCTAGCATCAATTCAATTCCCATGCTTAATGGCACAAACTTCAAGGCATGGCAAGAGAACATAATGATTGTTCTTGGAGTCATGGATTTAGACCTTGCATTAAGGGTTGAACACCTCCTGACCTTACAAATAACTGTTCCTTTAATGAAAAGAATGACATGGAAAGGAGGAAAAGTTCAAATCATATGAGTTTAATGATCATGAAGCATGCTATTCCAGAAACTTTTAGGGGCACTATGTTTGAAAAGGTTACTATAGCCAAAGGTTTTCTTGAAGAAATTGAGAAGAGGTTTGCTAAGAATGAAAAGGCTGAAACAAGTACGCTTTTGGCAAACCTTATTTCAATGAGGTATAAAAGAAAAGAAAACATAAAGGAGTACATCATGGAGATGTCTCATCTTGCTTCAAAACTAAAGGCACTTAAGCTAGAGCTGTCTGAGGACTTACTTGTGCATTTAGTTTTGATATCTCTTCCTGTACAGTTCAGTTAATTTAAGGTGAGCTATAACTATCAAAAGGACAAATGGTCCCTTAATGAGCTCATCTCATATTATGTGCAAGAAGTGGAAAGATTGAAGCAAGAGAAGGTAGAGAGTGCTCATTTGGCTACAACCTCTAAGGACAAGAAAAAGAAAAGGAAGAAAGGTAAGGAAGCTACAGGTTTGGCACCACAGAAGAAACAACATAAGGGACAAGGTGATGAATTTACCTATTTCTTCTGTGGAGGTAAGGGACACAGGAAGAAGCAGTGTACCAATTATCATGCATGGCATGCAAAGAAAGGTATGCTTCCTAATCTAGTTTGTTTTGAGGTTAATTTAACTTCGGTACTAAGACACACTTGGTGGATAGATTTTGACACTACTCTTTACATAAGTGTGTCTATGCAGGGTTGCCTGAGCTGCCGAAAGCCAAGTGATGGTAAAAGATATATCTATATGGGCGATGGCAAATCAGTGGAAGTTAAGGCAATAGGAACATTTAGGTTATTGTTAAGGACTGGATTTTATTTGGATTTGAATGAGACTTATGTTATACCGTCGTTTAGACGGAATTTGATTTCTATTTCTATATTGGATAAGTTTGGTTATTCTTGTTCATTTGGAAATAGTAAATTTAGTCTTTTTCAAAATTCAAAAGTTATTGGTTCTAGTTCTTTATCTGTTTATGATAACCTTTATTTACTTATACGGTTGTCTCATTTAATGAAACTTTGCATGTAAGTATACGTGGTGTAAAGAGAAAATTAACCAATCAGAATTCCGCTTCCTTATGGCACAAGAGATTAGGTCATATCTCCAAGCAAAGAATAGAGACACTTGTGTCTGAGGGAATTCTTGATCCTCTTGATTTTACAGATTTTGAAATTTATGTTAATTGCATAAAGAGGAAATAGACAAACATAAAGAGATTAAGTGCCAACAGGGCTTTAGACGTCTTAGAACTAATTCATACAGATATTTGTGGGCCCATTTCCTACAGCTTCTTAGAATGGTCAACAATATTTTATTACGTTCATAGATGATTTCTCAAGATATGGCTACCTGTATCTCATTCATGAGAAGTCCCAATCACTAGATTTGTTAAGAATTATGAGGCTGAAGTTGAGAACCAACTCAACAAAAGGATTAAAAGCGTCATATTTGACCATAGCAAATATGACAGATCAGGTGAACAACATCTAGGACCGTTTGCTAAGTTCCTAAAGGAGTGCAGTATCGTCTCATAGTACACTATGCCGGGATCACCTAGCATGAATGGTGTTGCTGAGAGCACAACAGAACACTTAAGGACATAGTGAGGAGTATGATTAGTCACCCTACCTTGCTAGAATCTCTTTGGGGAAAAGCCTTAAAGACTGCAGCTTATGTACTCAATAGAGTTCCAACTAAAGCAACTGTCCAAACCCCTTATGAACTTTGAACAAGCAAGAAGCCTAGTTTGAATCACTTGCACATTTGGGGCTGTCCAGGTGAGGCAAGGCCTTATAGGCCAAATGAAAAGAAACTAAACTCCAGAACTGTTAGCTGCTATTTTATTGGATACTCGGAGAGGTCAAAGGGTTACAAATTTATGATCCCATGACTAAGACGATTTTCAAGATAGGAATTGCTCGGTTCCTTAAGGATGTCGAGTTTGTAGGGGGAGATAAGGTTAAGGACTTTGTCTTTGAAGAGGAATATGTTGATATTCCCACAGATATTATTGACATTGATCAGGTTCTTATTCCTGACATTGTTCAAGTAGTAAATCCAAATTAAGACAATGTTGGAGAACCTCCTATTC